>JACVVK020000266.1:165000-222500 GCA_018292915.2 Batillaria attramentaria
GCTTTTTCATCGTTGCCCCGTCTTTGATATCACCCTATGTGGTGGAAAAGGACGTTCAACCCCCACCCACCCACCCGTATCAAGTAAACCTTCTGTATCAAACAAACCTACTGTATCAAATAAACCTACTGTATCAAATAAACCTTCTGTGTCAAATAAACCTACTGTATCAAATAAACCTACTGTATCAAATAAACCTACTGTGTCAAATAAACCTACAGTATCAAATAAACCTACTGTATCAAATAAACCTTCTGTATCAAACAAACCTACTGTATCAAATAAACCTACTGTGTCAAATAAACCTACTGTATCAAATAAACCTACTGTATCAAATAAACATGCGGAAAATGGCGAGAGTGGAATCTCAGAAAATTAAGAATTATCTGAGCATAAGTCATTATAACACATTTCGTACCGCGCATGAGTATCCCACGTTATTGACTCTTTTTTCTGTTTTCGCCCTGTATGCGAAACTCAAGCAAGATTAACGGTTCCTTAACGGGTCTTACTGCAACAAACGCGAGCATAATCAAAGCACAACACTCCAACGAAGCCTAATTTAAATCCAGCCAGACATGAATTAATTATCATATGATTTTTCTGTGACGGAAGCCACTGGTGCACAACCCCAAATTTACTTGGTAGGAAGTGAGTTAAATATTGGTTTACTTAGTAAACAGATTTATTGCAATACAATCTAGTAAACAAACAATTACTGAGCATGAACAAGCACCGCTTATAATAATGCTCAGGGGTGGAACAGTGCATGGTAACGGTATTGCAATGGCAGTAATTATAATAAATTAAAGCTACGAGAGAAAGGGGGGGGGGGGTGTTTGGGGGTTTAACGTCCTTTTCCACCACATACTCTCAATGCTCGGGTCGTGAGTTCGAATCCCGCCGGCTGGGGCCAAATATTTGTGCTGGCCTTTTTTCTCGTTGCCCCGTCTTTGATATCACCCTTATGTGGTGGAAAAGGACGTTAAACTCCCAAACACCCAACACCCATCCACCACATAGGGTGATATCAAAGACGGGGCAACGATGAAAAAGCCAGCACAAATATTTGGCCCCAGCCGGGATCGAACTCACGACCCGAGCATTAGAAGTTCAACGCTCTACTATTCGACCACCCCGGCTCCCCGCTACGAGAGAGAGAGAGAGAGAGAGAGAGAGAGAGAGAGAGAGAGAGAGTTAAATATTAACTATGTAAAGGCCAGATGGTATGTATTTTCATCAATTTGTCGCTTTAGTCATCGGCTATGTTTACTCAGAGTCGCGGCCAGGACAAATTCAGTTCAGTAAAAAAAAAATTGTTAAAAGCGCATGCCTCACATAGATGTTCATCTATACGGCCGTTCATTGTTGTTATTCAAAGCAGTTTTCATATACTCATTCATATCATCTGAAACTTCTTTGAGCTGTGGCCGGAATAACCTTCCTTGCGGAAATCTATGTCAAGACACATGGAAGTGGTAGTTGTCTACGTGTAGTAACATGAAGTCACCAAAATGGCGTCTCGTGTTTCTGATTTCATTTGGTCAAAAGACAAACCTAGAACTACAATACCTGAAACTATTTTGTTGTCGCCAAAAGTTTAACAAGTTGTTGTGAAATTTAAAGAATCAGATGTTCGCTGAGAACATCATTTTACACATTTCAAACGGTCTTCGTGACCGAACATCAACCTCAGGCTCTGTGCATGTCATAGCGACCCCGGCGCTACACATGGTAGTATAAACTGATGGTAGTGGAAATGATATGCGTAGTTTGTTTGTTTGTTTATTTGATAACCTGACTGATTGTTTACTTGTTTTCTTATGTGTTTGTTTCTCCTATTTACCCGGCCCGGCATGTGGCAAAAAATGGGACTGAAAAACAAGTCACAAAACAAACCTTCAAGAATATCCAAGATGGTAGACACTGACAACCAAGGCAGTGTTCCCAACACATATCGCTGTCAGTCGAGAGAGAAAACCAAAACCAGCACACGTTCATACACACATGTGTCTGTCGGCCACGTCCGTCAGTAAAACAATCCGACAAATCTGCTGTCACGTCTGAAGAGCATCAGTTACTGATCAGGTTGTCGTGATGAACACAGACACTGATCTGAGAAACGGAGGAAAAGCAACTTTGCGCCATGGCTTGAGAGGTGTTTTCATCCACAAACGATGAGGTATTGAGTTGATAAACGTTCATTATTTCAACCTGGTTCAACCGGCGGTTACAAAGCGATGTAAACAGAGAAATTGCTGGATGGCGGGCGGTGGGGTTGGAGGGGGGAGGCTGTTGAGGCCCCGTCACCCGACCTACTGCCTCCCTGTTGTAATTTGGCAAACTCTACTACACGCACACGTGTAAGTCAGCCTCTGCATGAACCAAGTTCTTGAAAAATCGCGCAGTACCTCGACAAAATTGTCTTTTAACATCGAAAATGCGACATAAAAACACATTTCAATCGTAAAATCAATGTAATTTACCCACTTCTATCGAGCAAAACCCAACCAGTTTCAACATCTCTCGTCCATGCTGGCCACATTCGCGACAAAGCGTTTCGGATGAAGCTGTAGAACGCGGGTGCGCGCGCGCACGACCACACAAGCCGAGACAGCGGCCACCCAAGTCGAAAACGGGGACCACACACGTCGAACGGGCCGCTAGAAAACTCGAGACTGTAGGGGAGACAGGCTATATCCCACTGCGGCAATCTACGCCTCTGCGTGGTAAATGCCACCATGTTTCCCCCTGTTCCCCCCTCTTGCTGAAAATGGCGTTAACCGCTGTCTTCTGGCTTATGACGTTTTGTCTAAATACAGCAACACACAAAATATTGTGTATGACTGACGATAAACCACGAAAAAAGCGGGATAATTTAGAAATAAGCGGATACATCATTTGTTTATTTTCTTGTTTGTTTGTTATTCCCTTCAGTAACTTGTATAAAATGTACATTTTGTTCATTGTTAGCACTGACGTAGCGATGAAACCGGGAAAAGCGAATATACATTCAGAAATGAAAGAATAAATGCTATTTTTTTAATATGATTATTATTGTTCTGTCTGATCTCAGTTTCTGGATTCTCGTTATTCGGTTTCCGAAAGAAACATAGTCGACATTATTCAGACGGCAAGGGCACGCGATCACCTAGGCCGGGCTTCCCCTCTTCCGATCACTCATGGGTTGCCCGGACTAGCGATCACCAGTACACTAGAAGCGAACAAAATAGTACACAAGTCAGTGATGCGAATCGTGCTGTTTTCTCCGACTGAGTTCAGGAGCCTGTCTAGTCTATCCGAGAAAGGTGTGGGTAAGATGGACCATGGCTCAGTCAGATGGAAAAGATCGACTAATCAATCAATCAATCAATCAATCAATCAATCAATCAATCAATCAATCAATCAATCAGATGGAAAAGAACGACTAATCAATCAATCAATCAATCATAATAATAATAATAGTACTAATGATGATGATGATGATGACGACTACGACGATCCAATAATTACGTTAATGATAATATATACATACAACAGAGCAACACAACAACAAACAATACAAAACGCCTGTACATGAAATCAGTTTCATTGCATGTTTCATTGTTAGTTTCAATGAAAACAAGACAACCAGCCATCCAGCTACGTGTATTACGTTAATGCATTATCCAATCAGCTACTCACTCCAAGTTAATGAATTATCTAGTCAGCCAGCTACCCCGCAAGGGCCCCGCACGAGGTCAGCAACACAAGTGAAAGTGACTAACTTGAGGGGGCAGGGGCCGTACAGTCTATACAATATGCATGCAATCACACACCACGGAACACGCAAGGAGTCACAAACACTGCTTGCTTCCTTGGAAACGATGATGCTCGCAACACAGGGGACTAATCAAGACTGCGGATGTTTTCCTGCTGGTACTGCGATTGGAAAGTTTTGATGCTAATAATTCTCACGTGATATGGACTAATGTTACCATTTTTCATGCCCATAGATCGTTCTCAGCTGTTTTCGCGGTATCTATCATCACACCACTTAGACACCTGGACAGTGACAGCGTCTGCAATGCTGGCACTGAGCCAATTCGATGTCGCGGCGACCACGAGACTGAGCGCTCCAGTAGTGTAACAACAGTCGTAGAATTTGAATGTTCGACTGCTCTCGCAAAGTGTATATGTTATATCGCATTATGAGCTATACTAATCATCAAGTAGTTAGTACAGCTCTTCATGCGATACAATGTTTTTACACTGTTGTTACACTACTTGAGCGAGCAGTGTGATCGCCGCACCATCGAGTACGCTTCTAGTTGGTTCAGTGCCAGCATTACAGACGCTGTCACTGTGCAGGTGTCTAAGTATTGTGATGGTACATACCACTAAAACAGCTCGGAAAGACCTGTGAGCATTAAAAAAAGAAAATGATAGAATTAGTCTTTTAAAAACGCTATTACACTGTCAAGACGTATTCACGATCTCTGATGGTATTTCAGCTAATCGCTTTTACATACCAATACTCTTTGTCAAGACTTTGGAATCGTGGTGGCTCTTAACACACCTTCCGCCATTTCGTCCACACCCCGTGTACAGCCGGGGTGTGGTGGTGTGTGTGTCTTCACTACAACTTCAGCCATAAGCAACCGGCATGCTGGTAACATCGGATGTCTTTGTTCTTCACGTCTCCATACTGTCTTCGGGACACAGATGACACAGTCGTTCCCAGAGGTATCCAAATACAGAGGAACGTGACTTTTCAAGTTCTCTCACTGGAAAAGTCAAGCGTCTCTACAGAATTTAAAAAAAAGAAGAACTGAGGACAGTCTGAAATAACTTTTGTTTCACTTGTACGGCGTTGAAAGTCTAAGGTGAGTGCTTACTGTTATATTGTTTGGGTACTGCTGCAATTTAGAAAATGTGTTTTAAACTACTTTGATATGTAGATCTGTGCAAGTTTCGCGAGAAAAAAAAAGTGATAAATGACATTTTACTCTTTCCAAGACGTGAGACTTTATGATTATCTTACGTTATGCATAGCTGATTTTATGCTGCTAAGTCTTAAGTCTTGCAATGCCTCGTATGTGTGGAAAAGGACGTTAAACTCCCAAACACCCACCCCACCCACCCTTGCCACGCCTTGTTGGTTTTATGTTTTGTAGGCCTTTGTCATGTTTCTTATGTGATGTCGTGTATTTCGGGCAAAAGCAATTAAAATGTTTTCTTTTAGAGATGAATAAAGTATTTTCAATCGATCAATCAATCTAAAACTAGATATACACTGTAAACATTTATCTTACGCGGTGAAAAAAACAAAACAAACAAAAACAACAGAAATCGTTGAAACCTGATGATACGTTTCACATACCTTTACTCGTGCACTTGATGATAAACTTAGCTAAAAATCTGGATCCTTAATTTATTTTCAGAATACAGTGAAAAACTGACGTACGTAAGAGACAAATGACGCATTCTCTTGAGCAACGTAGAAGAACTGAACCAAGAACTGTCCTGTTGTAGGCCTCTACTTGCTCGACGTAAAGTGACGAAAAATGGTGTATTGTCGTGAGTGACATCAGTGGAGACCCAGAACTATTCTCTTGTAATCAACTACTACACGTTTGAGTCGAAACCCACTAGTGACGTCACATCATGGATGAAAAAACTGCTGACCGGGCGCTTTAGCGTGGAACCGGATTTCACTCGCCGAGGGCTGATGTCACCACCAAGTCCCAAAAGTAATTCCAGCAGTCGAGTACACAGCGCCACCACATCGGCCGGTCCATCCACGAGGAATAACTCTGCAAGCTCAAGACCAAGGTCGGTAACCAGGCCTAACTCGAGAGAGGGCGCTTTACTCAAGCGAAGCAAGTCAGCTTTCGAGGTGGCGCTGTTTAAAAGTCAGCTGAGGCTGAACAAAACGTTGTCGTGGAAACGGTTTAGACCGGAACATCTTGACTTTGACCTTCACCCTGACACTGCTTCTACCTCATTGCCAAACCAGGCTGGGGGTGCCGCTGGGGGTGAGGGTGGGGGTGATGGGGGTAGGGGAGACGAGTCAAGAAGCTCCTCTGACCAACACGCAGAAGAGAAAGGACAACAAAGGGACAGAGATGATACCGACGGCCATAACGCAGAAAACGACCCCATGAACGACAACGACGAAGATGGAGACGCACCAGTCTCTGCCGAATCTCCGCGCCACCAAACCAAACTCGAACAAGCTCTTTCATCTGGGGATACAGTTGATGGTCGTGAGCGGACAAGGCCGAAAACCAGAACGCCAGAATTCGGCATAGAATGGACAAGATTCTTCCACCAGAAATCAGAGACTCCCACTGCAGACAGCCGACAGCTCTCGCCGGACAAAAGAAGAGCGGAGATGTGTAGCGGTTTGTCGCTGGCTAGAGGCGAGATTGGGAGTCCGATTACGATGAGGGACGGGTCCATTGTGAAGTACCCACACAGGAGCAAGCAAGCGGACGCGGTGACGCTGAAACTCCGTTCTTTGGGCGTCGGTACCAGTCCCTCCAAAAGTTTGCAGAGGTGTGTGTATGGATCTCTCTCTCTCTCTCTCTGTCTGTGTGTGTGTGTGTGTGTGTGTGTGTGTGTGTGTGCGGTGTGTGTGATGTGCTTTAGCCTGAAAGTGACTGAACTGATTATAATCTAAGTCTTAAAGCAACAGAAAAACAAGACAAAAGACGGAAAGAAGCAAACAAGAAATCCGCGTTTATATTCTGCAGTGTTACACATCAAAATCGTGTTCTTGTTATTGTTGTTGTCGTCGTCGAAGGAACCCATTTGCTCAACCCAATCAGTTGTATTACTCCTCTAAGTCGTCATGAACTGTTACGTGAAGTACATTGAACTTTTGTTTTGAGTCAGCCATACTCACAGACGTCCCACCACAATCTTGTTGTCTTTTTCAGAAGAGGCTCCGACAGCAGTGCAAGTGAGGACGACAGAGAGTTGGCAGGCCTGACAGACGCAAGTCCGAGCGGCCATGCTGGAAGGGGAGGTCACTCGCGGAGTGACGCCAAGGACGAGAAAGGAGGAGGAGAGGGAGAGACCATTGGTTACAGCTCTGATGACGACCAGTATGACACCGACTGTGAAGTGGACGGTGAGAGAGAGAGAGAGAGAGAGGGGGGGGGGGGGAGAAGAATACTCAGAGTGAGGTAAATCAATAATTAAAACCAGCAAGGTAATTGATGTCACGCAACGCTGCCTTGTCCAGTTACTGTTCATTATTAAGATCCACACATCTTCCAACATCGCCCCGTGTAGCCTTAAATTGTCGAGTGTGCATGCCCGTTTAACAGAATAATTATGCTAAAGGTCTTATCTGCTATGAATTGAGCGTACCCGAGGCTTTTAATCAGCTGACGATGACAACGATGATTACGATGATGATGATTTGACGACGACGACGACGACAACGACGATGACGACGACTACGATGATGATGATGATGATGATGATCTGCAGAGGAGTCCGACTTCAACAGACGGACACGTCACGAGACTGAATCTCGCCTCAACACAGACATCGGGCACCTAACGTACGGGCAGGCGTGTGCCCGGCTGGGCATTGTGCCCTCCCAGAGTGTCCTCCGACAACTGCCAACGCAGAGTCTGCGAGTGAACCACGCCGGTTTCAGCACCATGGACGCTAAAGCGCTGGCACTGGCTCTTCTGGTAAGTTGGTATCTGTGTAGTGTCTGTCTGTTGTTGTTTAGTGATTTTTTTTTTTTTTTTTTTAAATCTTAACTCATTCTAGACTGGCAGTTTTCTTCCTTGACAATCCCTGGAAAGTTCGGATGGGTGTGGGTGTTTGGGGGTTTAACGTCCTTTTCCACCACATACGGGGGATATCAAAGACGGAGCAACGATGAAAAAGCCAGCACAAATATTTGGCCCCCGCCGGGATTCGAACTCACGACCCGAGCATTGGAAGTCCAACGCTCTACCATTCGACCACCCCAGCTCCCCTGGAAAGTTCGGAAAGGTTAGTTAACTATCAACAATATTTCTTTTCTCACGAAGGACCGCATCCGCAATCCACATGGCCAATGCATCCGAACAACGGGGCCGTGTACGCGGTCTTTCGAGTTTAACCCTTGTGCAGGGCAAGACCGGATAATTATGCGTTCATTGGTGTTGAAAGAGTTAAGATCAAATACGGTGATCGCTGTGATGAGAACGCGAGTGCTTCGCTTGCCGGGGAGCCGAGGTGGTCGAATGGTAGAGCGTTGGACTTTTAATGCTCGGGTCGTGAGTTCGATCCCGGCTGGGGCCAAATATTTCTGCTGGCTTTTTCATCGTTGCCCCGTCTTTGATATCACCCATTGTGGTGGAAAAGGACGTTAAACCCCCAAACACCCACCCACCCACCCACCCACCCGCTTCGCTTGCCGTCACTGGGGTCGTGGTAATGGACGACTCCACTCCTATCAATCAAAAGGGTCGAGCCCCCTGAACTCAGCCAATCGCGTACCGCGACATAATAAGCACAACACGTGGCATGGTCTGGCCGCTTTTTTTCCAGACACTGCAACGAGCGAAGCACATGAAGTTTTTTTGTTTTTTTTTTTCTAAAATTATGTTTTTCATACATACATGTATGTATTTATAGTACAGACACCAGCTATATATATATATATATATATATAGTTATATATATAGTTCTATGCTATTACAATGTATAAGGCCACTATAATTATAATAACACACACACACACACACACATACACACACACACACACACCACACACACACACACACACACCACACACACACACACACACACACCACACACACACACCACACACACACACACACACACACACACACCAAGGGCGCCGGAAGATGTTGGGGGGAGGGGGGGCAGAATATCTCAGAGGGGGAAAAGGCCAGAGCTAGTGAAAGGAAGGACGTTGCCCGGAGAAAGTGAAAAACGGGGGGGGGGGGGGGGGGGGCGCGGCGTGTTCAGATGCTGCTCAGACAAAAACCTTTCCGAACCAGGGAGACAGTGAAAGGAAGGACGTTGCCCGAAGAAAGTGAAAAGCGGGGGGGGGGGGGGGGGGGGGGGGGGGCAAAGTGATTATCAGACGGCTTTCTGCCAAGTCGTTTTGATATTTCATGCAACGGCTACACTGAGTTCTCTGTTGGGTGGGATGAGGGAGAGAGCAGGAAGAGGGGTAGGAGAAGTGGGGGGGGGGGGGGTGTTAGGGGAAGGGGGGCAAGACCATGGTCTTGCCCCCCCCCCCCCCTCTTGCCATAGTCACCTGATTTTCCAGGGGGGCAAAAAGATGCTCTTGCCCCCCCTGCTTGGGTACAGGGGGGGGGGGCAGCTGCCCCCCCTGCCCCCCCGGTTCCGGCGCCCCTGCACACACACACACACACACACACACACACACACACACACACACACACACACACACACACACACACAGACACACATGAAGTTTGATATGACTGAAACATGGAATGAAAGCAGTGAGTCCATTGACGTAAGGGAAAAGACCTTCATCCTGAAATCACCCCTTTTCCCATACAATCACGCCATGGACGTACTGTGTTTTGACAATACACGGCAGGGGCGGGGCTTTGGCCTTGGAGCTTGCCCAGTGGAGTCGTATTTTGGGAGAGAGTGAATCAACATTGACATCCATTGAGTATTGACAGATTGGACTGGTGTGTGTGTGTGTGTGTGTGTCAACAGCATAATACGCGTCTGGAGGAGGTGGATTTGGCAAACAACGGGTTGACGGGACCTGGCATCGCCTACATTGCCGACTGTCTTCAGCGGAACAGTTTCATCACCAAACTGGTAATTCCCTCTCGCCTCTGCTTTGAAAATGTTCAGCCCACCAAATTTGAAAAATAAATGCAATTCTAAATTCTTAAATAGCTGAGCTGACCCTTCGCACCACGTGATCATGTTGTAATGTGTTTATGTCCAGTGTGTGAGAGAATGCGTATGATTCACGTGAGCGTGCGTGTTGGGTTCAGTTCGCGGCGCTTTGAGCCGATTCATGAAATTGGGTAAAGCGCCTATACAATACTCATTATTATTATTATTATTAATTCACAGTTGGAATACATACTTTCTGGATGAAGTTGGTATGTTCCAGGGCTCTTTTGAGTTTTGCTGAAAAATATAATCCTGAGGATTTTCGAGTTAATTTTATTGGTAATACTTTATTGTTCATTTTTCATTTCGAAATTCGGGTTGCTTCCCCCGGGGGAAGCGTGTCGCCGCGGTGCAGCTCCACCTCATACCTTTCCTATTTTTTTCAATTTTGTTAGGGGAGGAAAGCCGGATAACCCGGAGAGAAACCCCCGATGAGCAGCCCGGTAGCCAGGAAAAACCGGTATCACATATCACAAGCTCGACCTCTGCTTCACCGCCGTGACAGCGGTGACGGCCGTTCAGTAGCGCAGCGACTGTCCGACGCTCTGCCTATTAGACCACCGCTCACCACATGTTAGCAAGTTGCTGAAGTAAGACACGGGAAGGCCTTTTTTCTGTATGCCACTGATAGTGAATTATTCATCGTAATTATTGTTGTGTTTCACCAGAGTCTGAGCGGGAATCACGTGCAGACTGAAGGAGCCATGGCGCTTGCTGAGATGCTGAAGGTCACCGTCTGGCTGACACACCTCAACCTGTCAGGTAGACACGAAATCTGTGGAATGCCTACTTTATTTGTATCATATGACTGCTTTGTATGCCTCTCCAACCCCCCCCCCCCCCCCCCCCCCCCCGGACTGCCCAACAGGACACACAAAGTAGTTTGAATCGAACTAAATTCATTTCATACACAGTATAGCGAACGCACATTTGGAGTTGTCAGACTTTCCAGTGAATCAACTTACAGGCAGATATGTCTGAAATTTCCTAGAATGTACTGGTTTACCATATTAACTGCGTGAGCGGTGCATTTTTGAACTACCCGTGGCGATCATTACATGGAACTATATTTCATGCAATTCAGTTTCATTCATACGAGCATAATATTATCCAGTCACGTCTCTCTCTTGTTTCCCCTCTAGATTGTAACATCGCTGATGACGAGATCGAGTACCTGTCGAAGGGCATACAGGTAAGTGCTACTCTTCCGCTGTTATTAGAAACGTTCTCAGTGGTACTAGATCGGTCAGAAATGAGGCCCTGTGGAACTCGTTGCCTGAGCCTCTCCAGAAGGCTACAAACGTCCAGTCCTTCGAAGATGTCTTAAACAGTCCTCTCCTCTGAAAAGATTAGATTGAGAGTGCCGAACACAGCAAGTTTTCTACTTTCTCGTCAACTCTTCTGCTGTTTTTTTCTAACCGCGAAGAACTAGTTTCATAATGCACTTCTGTGCGTTATATTTGGACCTTGGATTCAATTCAAGGACGGCGAAGGACACAAATACACAGGGCCTCAAATTGCCTATATATTCCCTATTAGCCTCAGGCATCATAGTCACCCCTAAAATGCTTCAATCTAGAAACAATTACTACCATGAACAGACCATTCTAAGGCACGCACCTGACAGGAGTTAAAAAAAAAATTGAATGTCTCCTTTCCGCTCAGGCCTCACTGGAGTAACGCACGTCTACTTTCTCTTTAGGCCAGAGAGGCAGTTCACACTAATCCGCTTGCCTCACCTGTGTCCGACCTCTGTGCAAAAATTCCCAGCTTCACCGGCAGCATTTGTGACCGCCTGGCATGCACCTTGACCTACGTAACACAAAAAAATCACGAAAATCACGCATTTTCATGACAAAAAAAATCACCATAGACTAGCACACGTGCCAAACAGGGTACCTCAAACAAACACCAAACATGACCCCACAGTCAGTTTGTGTCGTTACGCCACATGGATTTGGACTTGGGCTGGAATTGGCTTGGATTCCCCGGAAACATTACAGAAATCATGTTGAAGTGGCTCAGTGATGAAACAAATCTATTGACTGGTCTAATTTTGGTTTAAACAGGTTTATTGCAATACTGACAAGTCGTTCAAATAAACAGATAGTGAGCATAAACAAGGGTGCCAGTTCACGTAGGGTGGTGAGTCTGTGAACACTGTCATTCTTTTTCAGGAAGACAACACCGTCACGAGACCACGTGTCGTCGATCTTGTTGTCTTCCTTCAGCTTTCGGACTGGTCAAATTTTGAATGAATTGCTTTCCTTCTCTTGCAGGAAAACGCGAGCGTGGTGTGTCTGAATCTGAGCAAGAACAAGATTGAGACAAAGGGAGGACGGGTGTTGGCAACAGCCTTAGGTAATGGTGAGGGTGGGTGGGTGTGTGTTTGGGGGTTTAACGTCCTTTTCCACCACATGGGGCGGTCGGTGGTCTAGTGGTTAAGAGACCTGTCACCAATGCGAGAGGTCAGGGGTTGGAGTCCCACTCGGGGCAAAGAATTTTTCCTTCTCGTATGTGGCACCGTTCATTCGGGCCGATCGTCGGGGGTTCTCTCCGGGTACTCCGGCTTCCTCCCCCTTTTTATTATATCAAAGACGGGGCAACGATGAAAAAGCCAGCACAAATATTTGGCCCTAGCCGGGAAAGGTAATGGTGATAATAATAATAATAATAATAATGAGTACCGTATAGGCGCTTTACCTAATTTCGTGAATTGGCTCAAAGCGCCGCGAACTGAACCCAACACGCACGCTCACGTGAATCACACGCATTCTCTCACACACTGGACGTAAACACATTACAATCACGTGGTGCCAAGGGTCAGCTCAGCTATTTAAATTTCGAAATTTAGAATTGCATTTATTTTTCAAATTTTGTGGGCTGAACATTCCCAAAGCAGAGGGGGAGGGAGCCGGAGTACCCGGAGAGAACCCCCGACGATCGGCCCGAATGAACGGTGCCACATACGAGAAGGAAAAATTCTTTGCCCCGAGTGGGACTCGAACTCCCCACCTCTCGCATTGGTGACAAGTCTCTTAACCACTAGACCACCGACCAAATCAAATCCTCTTCTACGGGGTGGGTGGGTGTTTGGGAGTTTTACGTCCTTTTCCACCACTTATGGGTGACATCAAAGACGGGGCAACGAGAAAAAGGCCAGCACAAATATTTGGCCCCAGCTGGGAATCGAACTCACGACCCGAGCATTGGGAGTCCAACGCTGTACCATTCGGCTATCCCGGGTTCCCTGTCCTCTTATACGAGGCTGGTGCTGAACACATTTCGTACCGCGCACGAATATTCCACGTTTTTGACACTTTTTTCGTTTTTTGTTGTTGTTTTGTTTTGGTTTTTTGTTTGTTTGTTTGTTTGGTTGGGGTTTTTGTTTTTTTGGTTTTGTTTGTGTGTGTTGTTTTGTTGGTTTTTTGGTGTTTTTTTTTTGTTTTTTTGTTTATTTGTTTGTTTGTTTTTTTGGGGTTTTTTTTTAGGGGGGGGGGGGGGGGGCTGTATATGCCAAAGATAGGCAAGACTAATGGTACCCTACTCTGATTACAACAAACACGAGTATAACCAATGGGCAACACATCCATTTGAGCCAGATTTCAATCCA
Source organism: Batillaria attramentaria (assembly GCA_018292915.2). Taxonomy (NCBI): domain Eukaryota; kingdom Metazoa; phylum Mollusca; class Gastropoda; family Batillariidae; genus Batillaria; species Batillaria attramentaria. The sequence goes on from JACVVK020000266.1 coordinate 178,523, forward strand.
TGTAGATATAAATTAATTATGATATTTTTGGTTGGGCCACTGCTGCACAGTCCCTAACTTTCTTGGTTGAAATTGAGTTAAAGGCCCATTTCATGTTCACTAGGCTTACCAGGCGTTTTACTAATCAATAATAATAATAATAATAATAATTTATTGCCATGTGTTTCATTGGATAAAACAATAAAACATAAGAATGTTGTGTGGTGTCGGGTCAATCATCACAGTCACTCACACAACATAAAGAGCAGAAGGATCTGCAGAGGATTAAACACACCTATACAATTAAACATCACTAGACATACCTCCTAGATAAAATCCACACATCCCTACACACACACATACCCACACACACACACACACCCGCCCAACCACCCACACCCACACCCACTCACACGCAGCACAAACACACTACATACATACCTTAGCTTCCACAGAATCAGCCACAGCGAATACGAATTTTAAATGGTACGTTTTTCTGCTTGCAGGAATTAACTCTGGTATAGAGTGTTTGAACCTGAGCTGGAACTTAGTGCGTGGCGGAGGGGCGGTGGCTGTATGTAACAGTCTACAGAGGAACAACACAATCAGAGAACTCAACTTGGCCTGGAACGGCCTCGGCTTTGAGGGCAGTCTGGCGCTCAGTGAAGCCCTCAAGGTCAGCACGTGATGCACGGCTTGTAGTCCATACTTGCGTTTGCTATCTGGAGGAGTGTGAGGTGTACATGTAGTTTTTAAATATTTAGTTATTTAGTTTTTAGTGATTTTTCAAGTTTGTTTATTGGCGCTGTTGCTTTTGATTTTTTAAATCTTGTTTTGTTGTTGGTTTCGTGGAAGGGGGGGGGGGGGGGTGTTAAGGGGGGGGGGTGTTGTTCTTCCTTTCTTTCTGTTTGTGTGTTTGTGTTTGTTTTTGTGTTTGTGTGTGTTGGTTTTTGTTTGTTTATTTCGGGGGATTGATTTGTTGCGTAATTTGCTGCAGCATGGTGTTGCTGTTGTTGTTAGTTTTCTTTGAGTTGTTGCGTTTTTGCTTTGTTTTGGATTTATAATCCGTTAAGCTATGCGGGGGGCACACTTAAAATTGGAGACAAAAATAAATGGAAATGGAAATTTCGTCGTTTGATTTTACGTTTGCTAAAAATCTGTTTGACAGGCAGTTAGGCTAGCTAGTTAGACAATTTCCTATTTATTTGGACGTGTTAAGAATAAGAAATGTCCCTGAATGTCGCCGTTGTGGTCATTTGTAGACGAACCGCTCACTAACCAAGGTGAACATTTCCAACAACCGTGTGGACTGGGACTGTGTTCCTTACATCGCTCGTGCTCTCCTCATGAACCGATATCTGGAAGTGCTGGAGGTACGTCATGATCACGTGATGTCATTCATTCCGTCACATGTAGACCCTAACTGATTAAACACACACACACACACACACACACACACACACACACACACACACACACACACACACACACACACACATCCTATGCTCAGAGTTTTAAAAAATCGCTGTTGATGTTGTCCTGGATCAATATTTCACTCAGCAACCAAGTTAAATATACCACCACTTGCTCTAAGTATATGAGATTATTATTATTATTATTGTCTCAATTTTCAGATGGGCCACAACCCAGTATCCATGGAGGGTTGTCTCAAACTGCTGGAGGCCATCGACAAACCGTTGTCTCGCATACGCATTCTCAGTCTCACGGTAAGGCAGGTTCTCCATTAGACATTTCACTTCTTACTAGTATTGTGCTTTTACCGGCTAATTCCGTCTTTGCCAACCTATGTTTTGGAACTGTTTCGCTCATGTGTGGCCCTTTTCACTGGAAACACTCTATCCTGATGATAGGCGCAGCTCTTAATGTGATACAATGTTGTTACAGTTCGTGCGAGCGGTCGAACATTCAAGTTCTGTTTTTATACTACTGGCACTACGGGAGCGCTCATTGTGATCGCCGCGTTATCGAGTACGCTTCTTCTGGCTCAGTGCCAGCATTACAGACACCGTCACTGTGCAGATGTCTAAGTGGTGTGATGATAGATACCACGAAAACAATTCAGAACGATCTGTATGTGCCAAAACCATACAAGATTTCAATTTGGAGGTTGACAAACAATCAAACAAACAAACAAACAAGGTTGAGTCTTAAAGTATACTAACAATAAATTATTCTGACCCACTCGCAGTAATATCCTAATCTTGATGAAAGCTATGTGCTAAATGAGAGAGCCCATTACAAGCATATAAGCTTATGGCTCGACTGAAGATGAAGATGGTGATGATGATCTGTGAGAATACAAATGGTAGCATTAGCGCTTCTGATGCCAATCTTCCGTTATTTTAGGCTCACAATCGTTCTGGGCTGTTTTAGTAACAAGCGTCTAACAGCTACATTCTCTCACACGCTGGCAATGAGCCAGCAAGACCCGAAACGCAAGCCGAAAAATACAGCGTCTACCACAGCTTCGGGCCGCGGGAGGTTGTACATGTATTGTGCACGGCCAGCAAACGTCAATGTATTGCGTTCAGAGCTCTACTAGTCATTAACATATATCATTAACTATTTTAAGCGTACGGGCGTAATCTTTATTTTACACGTTTCTATTTCGCAGGACGTTCCCATCAACACAAAAATCGCCTTCAAAGCGACCGAGATCTCGAAGAAACGGGAGTTCACCATGGAACATGGCGGCATCATCACGACAAGAGAGGTGCTTGGGATCAAGCGAGGTACAGTGAAAAACGCAGCATTTGTGTCTCACACCACCCCCCCCCCCTCCTGTCGATCCTTCCACCCCCATCTTCCCCCCACCCTAGCACGTTCCCTTTTGTTGTTGTGGTCGTTGAACTAGATGTGGCTTTTGAGTTGTGTGCATACGTCTTGAACGTTTAGTGACAAAGAGAAAGAAGCATTTTGTTTACTCTTACTTGGAGTAAATTCAGTAAAATACATAACCTTTGAAAACTTTCCGCTTGGAAAAAAAAAACACGTAAAAAACTGACTGAAGGTCAAATATTACAGTAAACCGTAAATTTATTGTGTTCTTATTTCAGAGAAATGGATGGATTTCTGTCCTTTCTGAATCAAATCTTGGCAATTCCTAAAGAGACATTATTAGAAATGTTTAGCGGTACGAGAAAGGTATATGTCCTAAGACGAAGTTCAAGAACACTTACAATTCACTCAGAGAGTTGACCAGGGCTGTTGACAGATTTTGTATGGAGCTTTATCGTCATTTGGAAAAGGGACTTGTAAAGGCCGTTCTTAACCGGGCGAACTTTTGGTTCGCGAACTAGGTTCGAAGAGTACGGCGAACTAGATTCGCGCACGTTGTTTCTTAACCGACCGAACACTTCTTCGCAAACCCTGGTTCGAAAGGTACGCCGAACTAGGTTTGAGGTCTGCAGAGCGTGTCGTGGGAACCCTCGCGATCTTTTGGCCGATCCTGCGCTCTGATTGGTTGCTCGGGGAGAGCTGTTGTGCGCATGTCGTCTCGATCTACGAAGGCGGCCATTTTGGTTGTTTACGATTGTCTCAACTTCCGCCTTGTTCGGGCGATGACGTATGCATATCATTAACGGTCGGTTAAGAAAGAGAACTAGTTCGGCCGAACCTCTGGAACTACGTACGTGTGCGCGCTCGCCCTGTTCGTATACAATACACAGTTCGCCGAACACGTTCGCCGGACTGGTGGTTCCGTTCGCCCGGTTAAGGACGGCCTTAAAGCGTCATGGATTTACGTCCCCTTTTCCAGGTAACGGCAAAGAAGTGTAGTATAATGTTGTGTTTGTGTTCAAGGCAAAACCTTAAGTTTAGTCGGTGTTGTGGCTGGTTTGTGTTTTTCAGTGAAGAGAGAGGACCCTCTTTCTCTGCTAATCCGATACCTAACCACTATGGGAATTCGCGTGGTCGATCTCTTCCGAATGTTTGATACGGACAGCAGGCTTTACGTGTCCCAGGCAAACTTTATTAGAGGCCTGAAGGTGAGCAGAGTGCACGTATAGGCCACCTCTCCCTTCGGGGCCAATCCCCGCTGTCGGTTTTTGATATCGCACCTCTCAGCAGCCAGTCAGATGTTGCCTGTGACTGAAGTTTCCCAGCAGCTTTTTCCTGTGATTAGATGTGTCATGTCACACCTCCAAGCAGCCAATCAGAGTTTTTTCTGGGATTGGATGTTTCATGTCACACCTCGCAACCCCCAGTCAGATTTTATGTTTGGTTGTTGCCTGTGATTGGGTGCTTGGAGGGTCGAGTGAAATGCGTCAACAATCAACTGACAGTGGGAATTTGCTTTCAGAAGGACTAGAAGCACCTTTTTGTTGTTTTAGTGTGCTGTGTGTAATGATAATTTCTAGGATATTTTGTACACACCCCGTTCGTTTCCTTACAGAGACTTTGAACCTGAACATCCGCAGATTTTGCAGCGAACACATACGATAACGGAACTTCCACTGAACTTGGAAAAAAGTCTCGTCCGGGATACTTTAAAGCTGAAAACGAATACAGAATGAATGAAAATGGCCACTAATGTGAGCTCACATTTTAAAAACTGAAAGAAACAAAAAGGTTGCTGAGTGCAACTTCTAGTTAACTGTACGCCACAAACGTATATATATGGAGTATTTTTAAATGTAAACCGCGTATACCACATACTGGCTCAAGTTCCATAGAGCAGAAAGAATGAAAACAAAAACGAACAAAACAAAACAAACAACACATGTATCAGACAGTACATGAATATCACTTTCATAGCTGGTCCCACACTGACAAATAACAAGAGTTTCCAGTGACGAAAATTAGAATGCAGTTTAGATCTTGAATTTTTAGATGTTAGAAGAGCAATGGTACACTGCGTTTCCCTAAGCACTGCTACCCATTTCACTCTTGCCCTGTTCCCCATTTCATCCGGCTTGTGTGCACACACGTGATGGCCTGTAGTAATGTTGTAGTTGCGCCAGGTTTGGTTACACTTTTGCAACATTTGTTTCGTTGAACAATGGACACACGTGCTTTTTCACAGTCTTATGGTGACACAACCGGTAAGGGGGGTGGGGTGGGTGTTTGGGGGTTTAACGTCCTTTTTCACCACATACGGTGATATCAAAGACGGGGCAACGATGAAAAACCCAGCACAAATATTTGGCCCCAGCCGGGATCGAACTCACGACCCGAGCATTACAAGTCCAACGCTCTACCATTCGACCACCCCGGCTCCCCGACACAACCGGTAAACACTGTACAGGTCTGACAAAATATTGAACAGGGTCGTTTGTTCGTTTATGGAAATCTTATAAATGAAAACTTTTCGTTCGGAATAAGGAAATTGGTCCAAAGGAAAGACGACCGACATGTTTGGGCTTAAAGTTTCCATGGTGCTTATTCTTGATGATGATGACGACGATGACGACGACGACAATGATGATGATGATGATGATGATGATGATGATGATGATGATGTGCAGCGTGTGCGAGCGCCCCTGGACGAAGAAGACATGTTGCGAGTGGCGAGAAGAATGCGGTCAGACAAGCGTGGGGACATCAGTTACCAGTGAGTTTGTCAGTCTGTCCGCGCGGCACGAGAGAGAGAGAGAGAGAGAGAGAGCATGCAGCCAGCATACCATAGTTTATATACTGCGCAAATTTTGTCTGGAAATCGTCTGAAGTGCCGTGCAAAAGATGGGGAGTGTTGGTCAAATTCTGACGTGTACCTCTTTCCCCGCGCGTCTTTCTGCTTCTCATTTTGGGAACTTCTGGCAACACTGGTCATTTTGTGAAGGCTGTTGAATAGAGGTACACCCTTGTTTAAACAAGTTTATTGCAATACAGGTTGTAGAAACGTAACAAGTAATGAGTATGAACAAACACAGCCTATGGTAAGGTTCAGGGTGGAACAAATACATTGTGACAGTATTGCAATGGCAGACTAAACTGATCCGTAATTATGGTAAAGCACAACTACAGAAGAGAGAGAGAGAGAGAGAGGATGGGGGGGGGGGAGGGGGGTGTTCTATGTTGTGCGCTCACAACGTGGAAAAAAAATCTCCGCTTGGCTGTTAGACTCTGTTAAGAAAGTATTGTGTAACCAAAAGCGTGTTGCACGAGTCCTGAACTTCACTGAACATAGTGCAGTTTTCTATTTAGGTACACCCGAAATAGTGACTCACTATACAGATGCGAATATTTTATATCCGAAAATCATAATGCTTTGGTGTGTGTGTGTGTGTGTGTGTGTGTGTGTGTGTGTGTGTGTGTGTGTGTGTGTGTGTGTGTGTGTGTGACGTCAGTTATGATCAGACTGTACTGTGCGCGTCACTGACAAACTTCTTCTTCTTGTTCTGACAGAGAACTTGCGGCGAATGTTCGAAGTCGCATCCGTGAGGACATCAAAGAAGACCGGCGCATGCAGATCATCGAGTTCAAGAAGCGAGAAAGCCGAAAGCGGATCTTGCAGTCCGACCTCCCCCTCCACGCCCCCTCCTCCTTCGCCTACCTCCCGGCTCTCTACAACATGTACGGGTCCAGGGTGTCAGGGAGGGGAGAATCCTGCACCCCCGGGCCATCCATGTCCCGGCGAGGCTCCGTGGCTTTCCACCACAGGACACCGACCAACGGTTTCTTGCCTCGCATCGGCACAGCCGGCCGAAAAAACTCGACTGTGGGTCTGGTCGTGTCCCCGCCGAATCGGAAAAATGTGTACACACCAGGAAACAGGGTCAGGCTGCCGAACGTGGAAGGGGGGAGTGACTACCATACTAAAGCGCCTGAAAAAGCCGGTCCATCCGGGTACAAGCACAAGAGTTATGACGCGAACGACTACGCGAGAAAGACACCACCCAGTATGGCCAACATGGGGGGACGGAAGACGCCGAGGACGTTGGTGAACAGCGGGGTAAAGGGTTTGCCGGGAGTGAGCTCTTCTCACCACATTGACGCTTTCCGAGAAGGGTCAGCTCACCACAGTAGGTTGAGACACCAGGACAGCAAGAGATGGGACTATGGCGACCAGAGGCGAATGTAAATTACTAAAACACCCGCGACTTTGTTCTAAGAAGAACTGAAGACCGATTGAAATCTGTAATTTTACCCACACAACGATACCCATATGTATTTCGTCAAAAACGCAGTGATCTCAAACATAAGCACAAAACAAGCAAGTTGCTTTATTCAAAGCTGTCATGGGCTGCTATTGGTTGGTCGCGGGAGGGGAGGGGGGGGGGCCCGAGGGGGAGGATGGAGGGGGTCCGTTGTCACGCTTCTTGAAGATGCCGTACTAGTTATTACACTTATGTTTGAGCAGTACCAGTTTAGGATAATAGACGACTGCTCTCCTGTCAGTCCATAGGGCGAGCCCCCAGCATTCAGCCAATCGCGTGTCGCTGCATAATGAACACAACGCGTGGCATGTTCTGACCAACTTTCTTGCCAGACACTACAAAGAGGGACGCACATGTAGTTTGATATGACAGACGCACGGAAAGAAAACAGGAAGTCCATTGACGTCATTTGAGGAAAAACACCATTACGCCAATCTCTTTCTAAAAATGACGTCGTGGACGTACTGTGTTTTGCCAATACTGGACTGAGTAAAGAGGCGGGGCTTTGGTCTCGGGGCTTGCCGAGTGGAGTCGTCTATTGTGGCAGGAGTGTGCTGAAAGGATTCCAGATGAAGATTACTTTCACAGTTTCGGGGATGACTGGCGAAAAGCAGCAAAAGCAGTTCGTTCCAAGACAAGTTTGATTTCGTGTTTATTGCCACTGTTCATGTTTCTATGACAATTCTGGTTAGTGCTCGTCAAACTTGAAACTTTAGTTGTCATTTGTCATGCAAAGCAGGATTGGAGTGGTGTGGTTTGCTGTGATGTGATTTTTTTAAAGAACCTATTGAACAGCCAATACCTACACAGTATTAACTGCAACTGTACTGATCAGTATAACATTACAAGTCCAAGGAAGCTCTCCCTGTGTGTGTGTGTGTGTGTGTGTGTGTGTGTGTGTGTGTGTGTGTGTGTGTGTGTGTGTGTGCGCGCGCGCTATGTAACAGCTTATTTTTAGGAAATTAAACGTTGACAATGTACCTTCATTCCTGTCCATCGAAAAACAGAAAAAAAAGAACAGTTAACAAACTGACGTATCGAAATATATGTACTTTTTTTTTTTCTTCTTCTGCGTTCCCGGTCATAACGTATATAAATTATTTGAAATAACTTTAGTTTATGCGCTCCGTATTTATTGTTTTTTTTGGGTGCATAGATCCACAATAAAAACTTCAGCCCCTTGTGTCACCGGGTATTGATATCAGAATCAGGTAGCTATGCTCTGACTACGTCCTGAAACTCGGCTCTATAACGTCACACCTGCGTCATATCTGCGTCACGTCACATACGTCTTTACGTCACCACTGCCCAGCGTGACGACCACGTGACCTCCCTCTGTCACATACAGCGCCAGCGGTTCTCGCAGCCCATCTTTCCGTGACAGGACCTCGCCACCGTATTTCCCCTCCTTCGTGATGACGTGAATTTTGTGCCCTTCCACGTCAGCGATATATGCGTTCCCTTGCGCGTCACCATCTACGGAGACCGGCCGCTTCACGTCCTGTGGTTGCGTGGACTGGAAGCTGTACTTGACTGTGCCGTCATACGTCATACAGACTAGCGTCTCCTTGGCGCTGAACAGCAGCAGAACGTCACCGGATGGCGGCAGGCAGATGTCTTTGGGCGGCAACGGAAAGCGGATGCGATCCAGTGATATGGTGCTTAGAACCTGTCAGAAGGGGGATTTGTTTGCCTGAAGAAAGGTTTTGATAAATAAACCCAGCAGGGGTCAAGTGACAAAGTGGGACATATTGTTATACTTTGATTTGATTTATCACACACACACACACACACACACACACACACACACACACACACACACACACACACACACACACACACACACACACACAAAGTGGAACATATTTTGATACTTTGATCTCTCTCTCTCTCTCTCTCTCTCTCTCTCTCTCACACACACACACACACACACACACACACACACACACACACACACACACACACACACACACAGCTGAAACACGCCTATCATAAGGGTAGGACTTTTGGAGTGCGTCCCTTGTTATGACTCATCAAATGATGATTGTGCAGCCAGGCAAGAAAAAATATTTTAAAAATGAACAAACACCCAAATAAATAAATAAATAAGTTTCATAATGTAACAATAATAATACGCAATAGTAAGTCAAAATCTAAAACGTGAAATAAATGATAAAAATAAATGAATAAATACATAACGAAATACAACAACAAAAAATAAGCAAATAATAAAGCTAAATTAATCAATGAATAAATAATCAACACCAACATTAAAAAAAATAACAACAGGATAGGTAGGGTGGGTGGCCCTGCACCGCGGCGACGCGCTTCCCCCGGGGGGCAATAGCCCGAATTTCAAGCAAGGGACAATAATAATAATAATCATCTCACCTCTCCGTCAAATGAGATGATGTCAATGGAAGGAGGTTCTGGGGGATTTGAACCCACAGCAGCAAGCACCCCGTCAGTAGAGGACGAGGCCAGACTGAAGTAACTCTTGGGCGTCTTGATGCGTCCTGTCACGTGCAGGGTTCCCCCGGCCGTCACGAACACAAACTCGCGTGACCGGGGGTGCGTGACCACGAGATCCGTGTCTGGGATGAGAGCCATGCCGTACGGGCACTCGCCCGTATCCACGACTGAGATCAGTTTGCCGCGCGGACTGAACTTCTTGAGCCTGATGGGATAAACAGAAGGGGGGGGGGGGGGGAGGGTTTCATACGAGTACAAGAGAACGTGTTTCTCTTGGTTCGGTCCTTCAGTGTGGAACACCCTGCCTGCCTCCATCCGTCATTCTCCAACTCTGTCCTAATATGTATTGTAGTTGTTCTGCTCTGTGTGTGTGTGTGTGTGTGTGTGTGTGTGTGTGTGTGTGTGTGTGTGTGTGTGTGAAGCGCCTACTGCCCTTCAGAATAGGCGCTGTAACGATCGTCAGTATTTCTATTAAAAGATGACATTCAGCAGAACAAATAGATTCTCTCCGAACCGACAGATTATGCAATGCAAACTCTTTTGAATTCTCTTCCGTGAAATACAACACGTTCTACTATTACCACTACTACTACTGAATAATAACAAAAGTACGAAATTACTTCTACTACTCTTCCTCCAACAAACAATAATAATAATAATAATATAGGCACTTTATCCACTTGTTTGGGCCAAAGCACCTAGAACTGAACATGCACGCTACGTGAATCACGCGCATTCATTCGCACAACGGCCATCAACACAGTACATTCATGTGGTACATGAACAACTCCATTCACTTTGTGATAGGCCAATGGCTGTTAAAAGAAACAACAACAACAACAACAACAAAAAGCGTATTAACTGAACAACAACAGCAAAGGTTGTTGAAGTGAGACTCGAGTAAATTGCGGAAATCGAAAACTTCACTGACCTTTTGTTCCGGAAGTGAACGTCCATCACGATGATGTCCCCAGACCTAAGGCAGACAACTCCGCGCAAGTCCGTCCGCATGGTGTCGCTGTTGGTACGGCCTGAAAACGAGGCCACGAGCTTGGCTCTTGGGCTTTTGCTCGGTGTTGCCCTCGGTGACTTGCCGAACGAACTCACTTTCCGCGGGCTGAGGCGAGGGGACGCTACCGCGACTTGTTTGTTGTCTCCCTTCCCGTTCTTGGTGAAGTTCTCGTCCTTGGTAGGGTCCTTGCCCCGTCCGCCGGCCCTGATGACCTTGACCTCTCCGAGAGAGGTTAAATTCCGCAAGGTTTCAGTGGCTTTCTTGTCGGGGATGAATTTGAGTGTAGTGTTATCGTTTCCCTGTTTCACGGCTGCCGTCTGCACACAAAGAACAGTCACAAACTAGAGCTGGTAAAAGCTATGGACAGTCAAGGCCCAAGACTTCGGATCCCGACTGGGAGATAAATTTTGTGCGAAGCACACTTTTCCTTGTATCCCCGTCAAACTTTGGAAAAAGAAAACTAAGACTCCATCAACCTGAATTAACTAAATTAAATAAATTACCTCCTTAAGAGCACGAGCCCGACCACTATCTGCCCACTGTATGATCAGACTTGTTAAAAAGAAAAAGCCACTGACCACCAGTAGCAGCCATTTCAAGCCACTCTTACGCAGGGCGTGGACCTTCTCCGCAAGGCCTTAGACCGCCGCAGGTTACATACAGCGACCTCTGACCAGGTCACTCTGTTCAGACCGAGAGGTTGGGTGGGTGGGTGTTTGGGAGTTTAACGTCCTTTTCCACCACATAAGGGTGATATCAAAGACGGGGCAGCGAGAAAAAGGCCAGCACAAATATTTGGCCCCAGCCGGGATTCGAACTCACGACCCGAGCATTGAAAGTCCAGCGCTCTACCATTCGGCCACCCCGTCTCCCCTGTTCAGACTGAGAACATGGCACAACAGATTAAATGCCCGCGTGTACAACAAACTGAAAATTGGCCAGTCAGAGATGTGCCCTTGTGACACTGCCCCGATGACCACAGAACACCTACTCCAAAACTGCCCACTACAGGATGGTCCCAGACAAGCCACATGGCCAAAGCCAACGCCCATGAGGGACAAACTCTATGGTGACCTGGAGGCCCTCCGGAGAACCGATGCATACGTGAGGACAGCTGGTGTCCCCATCTGAAGAAGTGATCGATGATGGAGAAGAAGACATACAGCGACTTAAAATGGCTCCCAGTGACCTGAAGATCTCAAGTAAAATTGCGAGTTTTGCATGGGTTGTGAGGAGTTAAACTAATCACTGACCTGGGAGTCCACTAGCCTGGTCTGCTGCACGATGTTGTCGAAGTTACCGAGAAGGTCGGGTTCCGTGCCGTACGCCAGCAAATGTTCCAGAAACCGGGTGGTTCTGTTCAGCACGCGCTCCAGAGCGCGACCTTGAGCAGCGCGCTGTGCTAGCACCTCTCGCTGCTGGCTGCAAGTCACACATACACAAACAAATGTGTATCTCAGTTTTGTTGTCATTGCCGTTGTTCTTGGTGTTGTTCTTGATGTGTTTGTTTGTTTCATGGGACTGTGGTTTTGTCGATGCACGAGGTCTCAAAATGCCTGTATATTCCCTATTAGCCTCAGACATCATAGTCACCCCCTAAAAATGCTTCAGTCTAGAAACACAAATTACCATTCACAGACCATTCAGGGGCACGCGGGTGGGTGGGTGTTTGGGGGTTTAACGTCCTTTTCCACCACATACGAGTGATATCAAAGACGGGGCAACGATGAAAACGCTAGCACAAATATTTGGCCCCAGCCGGGATTCGAACTCACGACCCGAGCATCAGAAGTCCAACGCTCTACCATTCGGCCATCCCGGCTCCCCAGGGGCACGCACCTGACAGGAGCTTTAAAAAAATTGAATGTCTCCTTTCCACTCAGGCCTCGTTGGAGTGACGCGAGTCTACTTTCTGTTCAGGCCTGACAGACACTTTACTCAAATCCACTCGAGTCATCTCTCCTTGTCAGCTACGCAAAAAGTCCCAGCTCACTGGCAGTTTGCCTCCTGTTGCAACCCCCCAGCTTGCCCTACAAAAATCACGCTTTTTCGTGACAACAAAAACCAGCTTTCGCTCTTTGTGTATTGCTCACCGCCAGGCCGGCGGCGCAGTCCGCTCACTGCACGCTCGTAGCTTGTGAACAGAAAAGCCGTTCGACCAGCGTGCGAAGGCTCCGCAGGCTCGTAGCGTGTGCTGTAGGTCTTACCTGTAAGTGCTCTCGATGTCCGTCAGTAGTTTCGCGCTCCTAGCTTCCACCATCTCCACCAGGCGTCGCTTCAAACTCTCCACCTCCTCCACCGCCACGTCACGTGACTTAGTCAGCTGCTCCAGGTGTTCTTCCACGCGCTCGGCCACGTGACCGGCTGCCCGCGCATGGTCGTCGATGTGCTTTTTGGCGTTCGCCACGTCGTTACGGAATATCGGCGTCACCTACAAGAAAGGCGTAGCATGAAAGCATGGTCTTTGATGATATTCAAAATATCTCTTAAGAGCCCAAGGTCGACCACCCCCTGCCGGCTATATCAAGCCATTACACACCAATGAGAGCCACTTCAAACCACTATTATGCAAGGCGTGGGCCTTCCCTGCTAGGCCCGAGACCGCTGCAGATTGCGTAATAGTGGCTTGAAGTGGCTCCAAGTACGATCGAAACAGTCCATCCTACTTCAATTCAAATTACTTTTTAATCCAAGAAGGGAAATTCTAGGCCACCATAAAGAATAAAAAGAAGACTTAATAATAACAAATAAAACTTGAACTAACAGAAGCCTCAGTCACGCACACAAGTAAATCTAATTTCACACACACACACACACACACACACACACACACACACACACACACACACACACACACACACTTAATGAGAAGTTGAGCTCTGAATGCAAAACACTGACCGCATGGTTCAGCCTTTTGCTTTCGTCTAGGCATGACGGCGGGCATGACGTAAGTGGAGGTGAACTCGAGTTGTAGCGTAAGTAAGCAAGCAAGTGCTCATATCGATTTGTCAGCCTACACTGAACGAATACCCACCTTGCTGGCCTGCTCGATCCGGCGACACGCTGTGTGCGTAAGGGCGATGCATGTTTCACAGGCCAGCTTCTTGCAGTCCACACAAACCAGGGTGGTCGTCTTGCCTCTGTGGTCCGCACACTGGGCCCCTGCCCCTCCTCCCCTCGCCCCCATCCCCACCAACTTGTCCAGCGGGTCGTTCATCAGGCTGTCCATGCTGATGAGCACGTGATCACGTGAGGCACGTGACCTCGTGTGCACGCGATGGCAGTCGGAGCAGAGGGCCTCCATGCAGGAGCGACACCAGGCGGCGGCCTCGACGAGTACTTGTTCTTGGCGGCAGATGTCGCACGCGCGCTCCGCTTGGCGGGCCTCCGTCACACGAGTCAGCTAGGATACAGAGAGAAGGTCAAGGTCAGGTTAAGGATGAGCAGTGACTCAACGGGTAGCCCGTCTGACCCAGTACCTGATGCACTACGGAACTAACTGACGATGAGATTTGTCTGGTGGTCGGCTTCAGATCCTTAGGGCCGCTGCTACACGTTGCCAGGATTGGTACTTGCAGGGCTGGAAACGCAGGAAACCCTAATTAAATCGCTGGCGGCCAGCTGGCAAATCCCCCCTTGCCGGTGCCGGCGCGGGAATAGAAAGCCGTTCTATTTTTCCTGGCAGCCAGCTAGCCACAGGCAGCCCGTACGGCCAACTGACCAATCACTGCCCAAACCTTGCAACGCCGCAGGCTGCGTGTGCCCCTTAGCCGCCCGGTCCGAATCCCTGGTGGGCAGGAGTTTGGATAGAGTTTTTCCTTTCCAAATAGAGTCAAAATCACGTGCAGTCATATTTATAGTGCCTGTCCCGTCCTCGTGTACTAATCTTGAAGATAGTGTATTCTGAATGCCGCCTGCGGCTAAATATTTGTGCTGGCCTTTTTCCCGTTGCCCTGTCTTTGGTATCACCCTTAGGTCCCCCCCCCCCACACACACACACCCTACAGACGCTGTCCCAGTCCAGGTGTATAAGTGGTGTGATGACAGAACGATTTGTGAGCATAAATATAACACGTACCATTCGCCTTTTTAAGAATGACTGTTCTCTTTACTCTCTCTCCGGGTATTCCGGCTTCCTCCCCCTCTGCTTTGGAAATGTTCAGCCCACCAAATTTGAAAAATAAATGCAATTCTAAATTCCGAAACATAAATAGCTCAGCTGACCCTTCGCACCACGTGATTGTAATGTGTTTATATCCAGTGTGCGAGAGAATGTGTGTGATTCACGTGAGCGTGAGCGTGCGTGTTGGGTTCAGTTCGCGGCGCTTAGAGCCGATTCATGATATGGGGTAAAGCGCCTATACAATATTCATTATTATTTATTATTACTGACCTGCTGTAGGAAGTTGCTGGTGGGAAAAGTCTCCAGCCACTGGTCCACGGGCAGTCCTTTCGTGGGTGGACGGGTCTCTTGGCTACACAGAGGACACGGGAAGGCCCAGTCCCGCACAGTCTGCCGGACGTAGGCGCTGAGACAATAGCGGCAGAACGTGTGTAGGCATGGCAGTGTGCGAGGTTCTCGAACCTTCTCCAGACACAGTGTGCACGTGAAGATGTCGTCTGCCATCTGACTCATGCTCGCCATGTTTGCAGATCTGCAGAAAACGGTTTTAGACGATAATTATGGGTGATTGTTAGAAAATAGGACTGCAGTCAAACACGCGAGATTTGTGTGTCGATGCTGTACTGGGCCCGCATGTAAAATTCGAGGTTAGGGAGTTTAGCCCCGGGTTAGAGTCTAACCTCGAACTAAACTAGCTCTAGAGTTAAATTTTCTGTTGTTTTTTATTTGTTTGTTTTAAATCAGGAAACAAAGCATGTCCCCACACACACCCTAGCGTAGCGTGCACTCGTGGCTTTGTCAAACAAAGCATGTCCCCACACACACCCTAGCGTAGCGTGCACTCGTGGCTTTGTCAAACAAAGCATGTCCCCACACACACCCTAGCGTAGCGTGCACTCGTGGCTTTGTCAAACAAAGCATGTCCCCACACACACACCCTAGCGTAGCGTGCACTCGTGGCTTTGTCAAACAAAGCATGTCCCCCCACACACACCCTAGCGTAGCGTGCACTCGTGGCTTTGTCAAACAAAGCATGTCCCCCCACACACACCCTAGCGTAGCGTGCACTCGTGGCTTTGTCAAACAAAGCATGTCCCCACACACACCCTAGCGTAGCGTGCACTCGTGGCTTTGTCAAACAAAGCATGTCCCCACACACACCCTAGCGTAGCGTGCACTCGTGGCTTTGTCAAACGAAGCATGTCCCCACACACACCCTAGCGTAGCGTGCACTCGTGGCTTTGTCAAACGAAGCATGTCCCCACACACACCCTAGCGTAGCGTGCACTCGTGGCTTTGTCAAACGAAGCATGTCCCCACACACACCCCCTAGCGTAGCGTGCACTCGTGGCTTTGTCAAACGAAGCATGTCCCCACACACACACCCTAGCGTAGCGTGCACTCGTGGCTTTGTCACTAAATGTTACACACTTTCTCCTTTCCGGGGGAGCCGGGGTGGCCAAATGGTAGAGCGTTGGACTTCTAATGCTCGGGTCGCGAGTTCGTATCCCGGCTGGAGCCAAATATTTGTACTGGCTTTTTCATCGTTGCCCCGTCTTTGATATCACCAATATGTGGTGGAAAAGGACGTTAAACCCCCAAACACCCACCCACCCCTTCCTCCTTTCGGATCACGGACCATTTTAGCCGTGCTATATATGAGCGCGATAAATTATCAAAATGAGCGAAAATATAGGCTACATACTCACCGTCTGGTCGCAGAATGCAGCTATGAGGCGAGAAAATCAAACGGCGAGACTGATTCACTTTCCGCGGTTCTCCTCTACACTCGACAATTTCCCACAAGTCAGTCGGCCCGGTCCCTGTACAGCAAAGCACACAACACGGGTGGTAGTCACAATGGCGGAGTGTTTCTGGTGTTACTAGAATTCAACTGTTTTGACGACGATTGCTTTCAGACAAAACCTCCCGGCTGGGGCCAAATATTTGTGCTGGCTTTTTCATCGTTGCCCCGTCTTTGATGTCACCCGTATGCGGTGGAAAAGGACGTTAAACCCCCAAGCACCCACGGCTTCCTCCCCCTCTGCTTTGGAAATGTTCAGCCCACCAAATTTGAAAAATAAATGCAATTCTAAAATTCCGAAATTCAAATAGCTGAGCTGACCTTAGCACCACGTGATTGTACTGTGTTTATGTCCAGTGTGTGAGAGAATGCGTGTGATTCACGTGAGCGTGCGTGTTGGGTTCAGTTCGCGGCGCTTAGAGCCGATTCATGAAATTGGGTAAAGCGCCTTATTATTATTATTATTTGGCTGTACGTGCATGTGGGAAAGGACGTGATTATTATTATTTGGCTGTGCTGTACGTGCATGTGGGAAAGGACGTATATATGGTACGTGCATGTGGGAAAGGACGTGATTATTATTTGGCTGTACGTGCATGTGGGAAAGGACGTGATTATTATTATTTGGCTGTACGTGCATGTGGGAAAGGACGTGATTATTATTATTTGGCTGTACGTGCATGTGGGAAAGGACGTGATTATTATTTGGCTGTACGTGCATGTGGGAAAGGACGTGATTATTATTATTTGGCTGTACGTGCATGTGGGAAAGGACGTGATTATTATATTTGGCTGTACGTGCATGTGGGAAAGGACGTGATTATTATTTGGCTGTACGTGCATGTGGGAAATGTGGGAAAGGACGTGATTATTATTATTTGGCTGTACGTGCATGTGGGAAAGGACGTGATTATTATTATTTGGCTGTACGTGCATGTGGGAAAGGACGTGATTATTATTTGGCTGTACGTGCATGTGGGAAAGGACGTGAAACTCCGATCTGGCTTTACGTGAGAGAAATGGAATCGTTGTTAAAAATTTTGAATCAAAGTAACACCAGGAACAATTTCCGCCATCTTGTTTAGCACCCGCGAAGGCATAGATCGATCAATCACTTATCAAGGGTGACCCGCGTTTCATGCTGGATTCCTGTGGCTCTCGGACTAAGTCCTGTTTGAGTCCTCTCACAGTGCTAAAGGATTACTTTAAAATCCATTTGTCAATACTTCAGATAAGAGTTTTTTTGGTCCCGAGATTACGCCTGTGGAGTAAACTTTCCCTCATTTCATACTTAAAGTCTCTATGTTCGTTACGCCACTGAGACGGCCGAAAACTGTCACTTAGGGCCGCTGCTACACGTTGCCAGGATCGGCACTTGCAGGGCTGGAAACGCTGGAAACCCTAATTAAATCGCTGCCGGCCAGCTGGCATATCCCCCTTGCCGATGCCGGCGCGGCAATAGAAAGCCGTTCTATTTTTCCTGGCAGCCAGCTAGCCGCAGGAAGCCCCGTACAGCCAACTGACCAATCACTGCCCAAACCTTGCAACGCCGCAGGCTGCGTGTGCGGAGAAAACCCCTGCCCACCAGCAACCAGCCGAGTACGGCAACATGCTGACTGGCAGTCGTGTAGCCGTACGCTTTACGAAGCTCTAAAGCTGCCTGCCACTCGATAGAAGGATGTTTTATTTGGTCACCGCAACCGTTTTCATGACTTTGTGGCTTCTGATAGTAAAAGAAAATACGACTTTCTTTGACTGTACGGTCCATTTCTGAACAGACTGGACTCGCCAAATCTTCTAAAAATATCCACCAGTTAGCGCTGTCTAACTGATCCTCAGTCCCCAACCAAATAACGTCGTCTGGGCTCGTATGTACTAGTCGAGGTTAGGGCTTTTAGCTCCGGGTTAGAGTTTAACCTCGAACTAAACTAGCTCTAGAGTTAAATTTTCTGTTGTTCTGTGTTTTAAATCAGGAAGCGGGCCCATTCCAGGAAGGTGCCTGAGCCGTTATAGAAGGATTTTTTCCCTTCCTTTCTTCGCTTCATTAAAAAAAAAAAAAAATTTAATTGTGCTTTCGTGTTTCTTTTCAGTGTCCTAGTCTGGGTTAGGCCCGTAGCCGTGGGTTAAATTAACCTCGACTTTTGCATACGGGCCGTGGACTCGCCAAATCTTCTAAAAAATAGCCACCACTGAGTTAGCGCTGTCTAACTGTTCCTCAGTCGGCAACCAATATAACGTCGTCTGCCCATTACGCTTCTAGAACAACATACATACGCTGATGCTCAGATGCTATACTGTGACCCACGTGACTGAGTCTGACGCACAGATTAAGCGTATTCGAAGAAAAGTTTCGCACACGTGGTTGCATGCCTGTCATATGCTTTGAGACTTTAAGTCAAATCCTCGGAAACTTTGAGGTGATTCGCTAAAACGCTCGTTACAATTTTTTCCTTATTTGCTTTTTGTAGAAACTTTTATAGCGAAATAAGTGGTCTGTTTGTGAAATTAATAAGGCTTGATTTATAAGAACGAACTCATATACATGCGTACGCACATATCAGAACCTGACCAAGGAACCAGCACTATTCGTAGATAAAAAGACACAAACCGACATAGAGACGCTAGTATTAAAAGTATGAAGTATGGTATGGTCTGGTATGGTATGGTATGGTATGGTATGGTATGGTAGACTTCTCTTCGGCGCACATATCCATCTACTGAAATGCCCATGGCGCCGCACGGCTGGAGGACGAAGCAGTGAAAGCCTGCTGCCGCTAAGCACTACTTTATGTGCAAACCTCCACCCTGCTATTCAATTTGATGCGTGCGGCAGTATGTTAATTTCCCATGCCACCGGCCACAGTCTACTCTTCTTCGAAAGGTGGACGTGGGATTTTTAGCGTGCACACTTGATATTTGTACGCGCGTGTGTACACAAGGGCGGGACAGGCACCGTAAACAAGTCTGCATGGGATTTTGACTGGATTTGGAAAGGAAAAATCCATCCAAATTCCTGCCCACCAGGGATTCGAACCGAGCGGCTCAGGGTCCAAAGTCGGATACGTTAACCACTAGACCAAATCCCCTTGAATGTATCTTTATTTACGCCCAAACAACCTGTTGCCGGGTGTCGACTGTCCATAGTCCTCCGTTACGGGTGGAACTGTTTCCACCCGCGCTTTTTAACAAGAGATTTGTCACTTGAGGCCTGTCGGAGTCGAAACATTGATTCAACACTGATATCGGTCCCCGCCTGAAAATCTCTAATCTCTCTCTCTTGAACGTGGGTCACACGGCACTGACACACGTGTAGAGTTAACTCTGTGTGTGTGTGTGTGTGTGTGTGTGTGTGTGTGTGTGTGTGTGTGTGTGTGTGTGTGTGTGTGTGTGTGTATGAGAGAGAGAGAGAGAGAGAGAGAGCCTGTGTGTGTGTGTGTGTGTGTGTGTGAGAGAGAGAGAGAGAGAGAGAGAGAGAGAGAGAGCCTGTGTGTGTGTGTGTGTGTGTGTGTGTGTGTGTGTGTGTGTGTGTGTGTGAGAGAGAGAGAGAGAGAGAGAGAGAGAGGGGTGGGGGGTGGGTGCTTGGGGTTAACGTCCATTTCCTTCACATGAGTGATGTCAAAGACGGGGACACAAGACAAGAAAAATGCCAGCAGAAATATTTGGCCACGGTTGTATAGACAGGTACTGGTTCCCTAACGTGCAGCCCTCCCCATCCCAACCCCCCCCCCCCCCCACCCCGAGAAAAACCCAAAACACAGAGCGGAGGGGCAGAGTCAGACAGAGAGAGCGAGACTGAGACAGATATGATTTAACAACAACAACAAAACACACGCGCACACACACACACACACACACACACACACACACACACACCTTTTTTACAAGGATAGATGATCAGCAAAGTCCTGTGTTCGATCTTGCCCTTGCTATCCCCCCCCCCCCAACTCCACCCCCTATCCCTTCCTCACACACACCCACACACACCGTGGCGCAATAATTATAAGCGACTAAGAGAGAGAGAGAGAGAGAGACAGACAGACAGAGAGAGACAGAGAGAGAGAGCAAGACACAGCCTTACCTGCAAATCCCAAACACTGATTTCTCACAGTATTTCTAAAATATGGCGCTCTCTCTCTGCTGTGACAGAAACACACACTAACTCGCTGTCAGTTGCCACTGCTTTGGGTCGGTTCACTACTGAAAATGGTCCATTGAATCCACAGGAATTGCACCGTTGGGGACGGTTCAATGGTGTTCTCATAAACTGTGCCGAAGACGCCACAGTTCGATTGTGGATCTTACAATATGAGCGCTCATGAATGTGAAAGGGACATAGACGGTCACACATGATTTGACCCAGTCGGGAATTCGACCGTGTCAAAGCAACCCTTTCGCGGTTTGTGTGTGTGTGTGTGTGTGTGTGTGTGTGTGTGTGTGTGTGTGTGTGTGTGTGTGCGTGCGTGCGTGCGTGCGTGCGCTCTGCTCAGTAACTTGATGGAAGCATAAAAAAACCCTGACCCTGTGAGTAAAAGGGTAAATACCAATGCACAGTAATGAGTAATTTCTCACAAACATAACCACACCCATTTACTTGCTCCGCAATAAATCCCCCCCCCCCCCCACACACACACAAAAGCCCACAGACCTGTCCGTTTTCACTGGAAAAATGCGCGACGCGACCAAAATGTACCAACCGGCTTATCAAGTGGCTGACAATCATTCTTTGCACAACTCTTCACGTGCTGGCCCCCGCAAAATGAGACGCGGTGGTTCTGTGATCTCGATAAGGCGTCCGAATGAAATGAGTTATGGTCGGAGAATGAAACCCAGCACGCCAGCGGCCTGTGTAATTTTGACTGAACAAAACATGGTCAACAGACACGGACCTAGAACACGGTAAACCTAATACAAATCACTTCTTTGAAGACTGGTCGGGAAGTGGGGTTAAAAACTTCTTCTACGTTCCCGGGGGAGGGGGGGGGGGTAAATAAACTTGGTTGTAAATCCAAACATTTCAGTAACAATACTGACTTTTAGCACCAAGCGGGTATTCAGGTTGTGAGTGATTGCGTGTGGTTCACGTTGGCTTGTGTACTGGATTCACTTCAGGGTGCTTTGAGCCAAGCAGTCAAGAATAACACCTATTGCAATATCCCCTCTTCTTCTTCTCGTTCTTCATAATATTATACATAATTATTTTCGCTTTTACTTTAAAAACATAATGCACGTGCGCTCACACACACACACACACACACACACACACACACACACACACACACACACACACACCAATTTTCATTAAAACCATTATTTTTGGTATCAAACAAAAGAATTTAACAGCATAAATAGAACAAACCACCATTTCTTGTAGCAAACAAAAGAGTTTAATAGCATAAATAAAATGAACAACCAACTATATAGACTGTTGATTTTTTTTTTTAAATCAAGAAATAAAAAGCTTTTCAGATAAGACTGGTGGCTGATATCAAATGTAAACAGCTCCAATTCTGAGATTCAAATAGTCAAATTAAAAATAAAAAAAATTCAAAAAAATCTAGTTGACAATGAATGAAAGTGACAATTATTTTATTGCCATAGATCATAGAACTAAAGTGCATCCACCAAAATTCCTTACTTGTCATCCTCTTTACAAACATAATTTCTATTTCAGTACATGTGGTTTATCCAGAATGTATACATGAGACCAGAGAGGAGAGGGGACGGGAGGTTGGAGGGGGGGGGGGGGAGAGAGTTCAATCCACTGTAAGGATGATTTTAAATTTGCAACCAAAAGAATATTATTTTTGTGCATGCGAATCCATTCTTCAAATTTCATCGCCAATACTAACCAGATGAGCCACACGAGAGAGAGAGAGAGAGAGAGAGAGAGAGAGCAAACGTCTGATAATGTGTGATAATTTACCACTCATGCAAGCAGCGATGTAATGCATAATATCTTCACACAAATCAAAGACATAGTTTAATATGCACGTGTTGGTCAAATCAATTCGTGCAAATTAAAAGCACAAGTGATAAAATACAAATGAATGGAGCAAATATGACAGTAACATAAATGAAATACTGCATAAATAAAAGGTAGATTGGTGCTGAAAACAGTACAATCACAACACGAATATATCACTTAAATTAAATGAGCTTTTTTTTTCTTTGTACATGTTTGGTGGTGTGTGACACTGACGCAATAACACGTAGGTTGTGAATAAATACAGTCATATTGCTATGTTACAATATTGATTTGTTGTATCACCAGCTGAGGTTTTCAAAAAACAGAAAAAGAAAGAAAAAGCACCAAATACAGATACATACATGCACATTGTATCGAGCCTAATATCTCATTTCATTTGACATCACTCGGAGCAACACCAGCGGTATGTATATACTAGATATTGCTTGGGGTATCAGTGACAGTTATAAATTAAATATATATATTGACATGCACTTTCAATGTACGCTCCACTCACAACACACACAAACCTACAAAAGACATCCATATACAGTAAAATGACCTACTGGCACTAGATGACACTGGAAGATGTGTGTATGAAGGGGCCCTACAGCAAATTCCTTGCCCTAGTTCTGCGAACATGCTCTTGAATGTTTGGTGAAAGGTGAGTACCGACCAGCCAGGTCACCCTTTCTTGTGGCGGAGGAGTGTTGGGTTGCCAGGATATTTGACATAATCTTCAATATGCACCGTAACAAGTTTGGCACATTAAGTCCGTAAAATTTTCTATCACACAACGTAATAGACGGCTCCACTCCTGTCAACCAAAAGAGGCAGGCTCCCAGAATAGACGAATTTTACAAATACCCTGTACATTATGTAAATTTCTGCAAGACATGAGAATGCATGTAAGGTTTTTGGCCACAGGCCCACACACCTGGAACAGTCGAAGAGAATACTTAGACCAGCTCTGAGGTGTCACAGATCACCATGCGAACCATGAAACCGGTTCTTGTTGCTGCTGGCATAGCATCTACTAATACTTACTTACTAACACATTTGATAGTAAAGAGCCCCCCCCCCCTCCCCCTCCCTCCCCCCCCAAAAAAAAAGTTTGAATAAACTGGGAAAAAAGGAAGAAAAAAAAATGGTACCGGCAATAACTCTTGAGCACGAACTTCACCTGGGCACTGCAAAATTTCCCTTCAGGCAACAAGGGGCATTCTGTGCTTCTTTAGAACAGCCAAGTGCATCTGTTGGCGTAAAAATCACTGAGGAATTCAATCCCTCTGTGTTGACATTATCAGCTTCAGCACCATACAGCTCCTCTCAAAATATAGATGTACATGTAATATAGATCACGTTTGGTTACATATTATGACTCTTAATTCACATACAGGCCATCTTCATCAAAGCCGATTTTAATGTACATGTACTGTGAAATCAGTTACAATTCATGTTTGTGACTTTCAAAGCAAAAATTTTCTCGACATATTGCGGGTGTGTGTGTGTGTGTGTGTGTGTGTGTGTGTGTGTGTGTGTGTGTGTGTGTGTGTGTGTGTGTGTGTGTGTGTGTGTGTGTGTGTGTGTGTGAGTTTAACATCATTCCACCATGAATGGGTGGCATCAAAGATGGGGCTACAAGGCTGGCCCCAGCCGGGGTTCGAACTCACAACCCGAGCACTGAAAGTCCAACACTCTACCATTCGGCTATCCAGGCTCCACCAGGTGTATATTGTAGTAATATTTTGTTGACTCCAAGGACTTTGAAATACTGACAAGTCTCTGACAATTATGACAGCCACGCAGCACCTAGAATGAACAGGTGAATCATGAATTGTGTATTTCTTTAGGAACGTCTTCTGTGAAATGACTAACATATTCTGCCACACAGAACATTCTTCCTAATGACACTGACATGGCTGGTGTTCATATACATGTGCTTCATGAGCACTAAGAGATGGACATGGGATTAGGGGTGGAGATCAAGAGTGTGTGTGTGTGTGTGTGTGTGTGTGTGTTCGAGAGAGACTAAGGAGGACATGCGGGAAGTGTGGGGTAGCATTAAACTTTGTAAAATCATCAATGGCTGTAACAGCCTGAGTCAAAGCTATCTCAACTTTACAACAGTTGTGCACCGCAAAATCCGAATATACATGCTGACAAGAGTACAGGATCTAATTACAAACTACATCTCGGCTAATGCTCCAAAAATAAGAACAGACAACAAACAACGTGCCCCACAATACACTCTGTCTTTGGCGATGGGACGCTAACGAAGCACTGACAACAAACTGTTGTCTGATAACTCACAGGGTCACATATGGCATGCAGACAGAGGGAACAATAACACTTGCACCCCCTAAACAAGGCATTCAGTGGATATGACACATTCTGAAACTGGAAAGATCATTCGTTCGCTAAAGGCTCAAGACACAATCATCCTTTGTGAATCAGATCTACGTCTAGTAACAGACGACACAACTGACATGTCATCACATTTACAGAGGAAAAATGCAGTTGTAGCGTGTGCTGCGTTGATCTAACTGGGTTGATCTAACCGTGCAGAGTGCAACAACTATACCTACCTACACCAAAGAAGCTATTCATGACCGTACAATACAATGCATACAAACTTTCTAAAGAATTGCTTCAAGATGTCACATCGTAAATATAGCGGATGACCCATAACAACATCTGACATCCGTCTTGTACTGTACATGGATAGTCCCAGTTCTTTAGGTCTTCTTCCCACTGCCTAAATGCTTTTGTTTCTGCAAGAGTCTGGAAAGAGCCATAATCGTTTCAATGGTTGCTTTGTACGGGACAAGACTGCCCACATGTCAAGTTTGACAGATCTGGAAATGTTCACATTTCTGCCGCAGAGAGAAGACGAACACCGATGATTGTTGTGCAGGAGAACCTGTTCGTTTTAACCTTCCGGCTACGTCGCTAAAAAACTTCTTAGTCCTACATCGTGTGAAACAACTTACCCATGGTTTTTACATGGGTAATTTTCGACTTATTCCTAGTCCTACGTCGTGGGAAACAAATTACCCATGGTTTTTACATAGGTAATTTTCCTAGTCCTACGTCGTGGGAAACAAATTACCCATGGTTTTTATATAGGCAGATTGTAGCTTATTCCTAGTGCTACATCGTGGGAAACAAATTACCCATGGTTTTTATATAGGCAATTCACAACTTTTTCTTATTTATTGTTTAATTACTCTGCTAATTACAAGTTAAACAACACAATTTTTGGCATGAACATAGTCAACCCATTTATTGACAAAGTCATGAAATTTCAAAGGTGTGACCTAAATATTGACCGAGATACGTTCATCTAAAGCATTGTGTGTGCAACTTTTTACCCACGACGTAGCCGGAAGGTTAAACAGATATAATAACGCATCAAGTGTTCATTGCTGCTGGAACGATCCGAGTGGCCTTCACTGGAGCAACACAGAAAGAGCGCGCATAGCAACACTCTATGAAATCAAGAATGGACAGGTCCAGACTTCCTGACTAAGAGCCCAGTTGTTTCCCCTACCACCCCAAGAGAGCCAAGGACATGACCAGCAGTTTGCATTAATCCCATGCAGAACGCAGTAAAGGAAAAGTTCGTTCCAACCTAGAACCCTGCGGGACTGAAATACACTCCCAGCCGACACCCAGCAACCCTGACACATTCCTGACTCACGGCTTAAAATGGTCGAAGGACCAAAAGGAGGAAAAGTATATAGTATTTAGTGACTATGTGGCAAAGCCAGGAGTGCGTGTCTGCAAAGTGGACACATAATGCTAGGGAGCATGTTGTCCCACAATCCTTTTAAAAGTTGGACTGAAATCTGTGCAATTATGCGCATTTTGGCATGATTTTGCCTTTGCTTTGGAAATGCTCAGCCCACCAAACTTAAAAAATAAATGCAATTCTAAATTCCAAAATTTAAATAGCTGGGCTGACCCTTTGCACCACGTGATTGTAATGTGTGTATGTCCAGCGTGTGAGCGAATGCGTGTGATTCACTTGAGCATGTGTGTTGGGTTCAGTTCGCGGCGTTTTGAGCCGATTCATGAAATTGGGTAAAGCGCCTACACAATACTCATTATTATTTTTATTATTATTAAGGAAGAAGAAGAAGGACTATTAAAATGTAGTCTTTGAAAAAGTCTGAACCCTATCTACTACATCCCGAGCAATACTGTTCACCGTGAGATCTTTGCTGACAACACTCTTTGCTAAAATAAGCTTGACGCCAAGCTTGATATCAAATATCTAGAAAAACATGTACCGGGTAATTATGTGTAAAGTGCATGGACTTCAACTAACAAAACAGAGTTGCCTCAAAGCTTGATCGTGATTCTGAATCAATCCTAATGTTATCATTTTGTTTTGTTTTGTGAGTCTTTGATCAAACTATCCTACCCGTAACAAAACATGCCTTGTAAAAGAGTTTGATTTCAATAATTCATACATTGAACAAAAAAACAACAACAAAAAGGCCTTGAGCAATTAATCGAACACACCCAAAACATGGCTAAATTATCTAACCATGATTGTCAAATTTCTGCACGATGGGATAATGGAAAAAAAAATTGTACACCGTCTTCCCCAGTATCACAGGTTTTGGCAACTGACTCTAGGAAGATATCTATAGCTATTCTGGAATAATACTTCTCCCATTTGCCTATTCTCCAAAACGCTTACAAATAAAAATCAACAACAACAAAACTGGTGACGATCCACAACAAAAATTCAATACCTGTTAAATTTTCTATGATCTTGTCTGCCATTACTACAAAGTGTACAATGGGAGAAAGATTATGATCAGTATTCTTTTTATGATTGTATCCATGATTTTTTTTTTTTTAGGACAGCCTTCCAAAGGATATGGACAAAATACAAATATTAATATTAAGAACGCTTCATGACGAGCAAAACACTGACTAATGTACAAAACGACACTGACAAATCACAAACTACACACATACGATAATTTATGCAGGAGGCACACAAAGAGTGCTTTTGACACATATGATGGGTGGTGGCTATTGCTTTTGACTATTGGATCATATATTGGCCTGGATGTCAGTCCGTCCCCCTAACACTTTGCGCGCCTGGGTCGCACCACCGGACTCCCCGTGTGGTACCGAGGAATACTGGGGCGCTGCCCCGTATGAAGTTCCGTGAGAAGCCACTGGCGGCATCTGATGGTGTCTCTGACCTTGACCCTGACCTTGACCCACTTCCACAAACCTCGTGTTCTGACTGTTCGGAGGGTTCCCGCCACCAGGGATGAAGTTGACGGTGGCGGCATGGGTGCGGAGGGTGTGGGTGGTGGGACTGGTTTCCACGGGCAATGGTGTGACAAAGTTGTATGTGAAGCAGGTGTACCCTTCCTGAGCGCTGCTGGCTTTTGGGGACACAGCCCACGAGTGAGGCTGCTGGATGGAGGGAGACTGGGGATGTGTGGGGGCTGCAGAAAACTGGAGGTGGGATGGTGGGGCAGCCAGCTGGTGAGGGTTGGGGTGAGGATACGGTGAGGATGACGCTGAGGCAAGCTGAGGAATGGGGTGAACTAAGTGACGGTGAGCTGGTAGTGAACACGGTAACGGTGGACCGGTGAACATGTGCGGTGAGGGTGGTGCAGACAGCTGACGGGGAGAGGGCGGAGCTGATGTGTACTGGGGAGGAGGGGTCAAGCTCTGTCGGCACTGCATCAGCCCTGGAGACGATGGAACTGCAAAATTGTGTGGCATGGCAGAAAATGGATTAGGGGAGGGTGGTGCTGAGAAAGCGTGCGGTGAGGGTGGGGCGGACAGCTGGTAGGGGGAGGGGACAAGTGACATGTACTGCGGGGGCGGGGTCATGCTAGGGTGGGGACCAAGCGGGCGGGGAGATGACGGGGCCGAAAAAGGGTGAGGGGAGGGGGGAGCAGACAACTGACGTGGTGACGATGGTGCAGACATGTGCAGCGGTGGGGGGGTCAGGCTGTGACGTGGATGCTGCGAAGGTGTGGAAACGGAGTGTCCCCCGCCCCCAACATTTTGGCTAGAGTGATACATGTGAGCCCCAAAGCTGGTGTCCAACTGCAAGCAAGGAAGAGCACGAGTTTGCTGAGGTGACGATTTGTGCGCACAGTGGTACATTCCATCAGACGCGTGTATATGTCTCCTAGCGTTCGCAATGTCCGTCTCAAATCGACCCTGAACTTGCGAAGACGCAGCCTCTGCCGCATCTTGTCGTGGGGAGTACGCGCAGTGCGAAGAAACATGAGCGCCCCTGTCATGATGGTGTGGATGAGCAGAGGAGACGTGATGACCGTGGGACGAGAACATGCCAGCGCTCACGCTCTCCTCGTAGGTCGGCGGTAGCTCGTCTTGTCCATCATGCGTCGCACAAGACGGCGTATTGCTACTGCTGCTTAGCTGGGTCACCTCATGGTATGAGGGCGGTGCACAATCTTCCACTGAGTGTCTGCAAAATCAGTTAATCAGAGAAGATAATCATCAGTTTCACAGACAGAAAGAGAGTGACAATTTCGACTGGCAAAATTTTTTTTGGTCCAAATGATAACTGAAAAACAGAAGATGCATGCTCCTTTCTTTTTCAAATGATCATGAATCAACTGAAAAAGTTCAGAAGGTATGCTTTCTAGGGAAAAGAAAGACAAAAACCAACGTGTCACTGTCAGCGCAAAATCAATATTCAAACCCAGTCTCTACCGTCCCCTACTCTCCTCTACGCTCTACATATTCACACTATCACTGTGATAACCAGTTCCATTTCATGAACATTTTGTGACTTAGCTCTCCAGGTTCAATGCAATCACATATTTAACTACAGAGAGCAAGAAAAAATGCTGCATTACTTAAAAAACAAAAACCAAAAAAACCCACAGACTTCTAATGCTTTGTATCCAAAACAGACCAAAAATCACCAAAGAAGGAATAAGAAAATTATCTATGAGTCAGATTTAACCCAGAAATTTCATCAAAATGCCAAAAGCAAGCAAGATACACAAACGGACATGAGAGAGAGCACTTTTTCCATGAACAAACCTATGAACAGTGACGGAGTTATCGTACGTAATCCTGTTGTATCTGTCGACGATGATGGTGGAGGGGTGAAGGCCGTCGTCATGGTTCACCACGACCGCAGTCACTGTGCCCTCGGCCACCGCATCCAGCTGGTCAAACAACAAGACAAAGGGAGGTAATAGCAGGAATTCCGCCCACCAGAGCATTTGGTTTAAACGGATTTATTTTGGAGATACAAGGAGACAATTTTGAGATAAACCGATACCATGCTGAGTAATCACTCATTTATAGCAGTCTTGAAATGGCAGAGCACAAAGTGATTACAAATTACGAGAGAGAGAGCGCGCGCGCGAGAGGGAGACACAGAGAGAGGGAGACAGAGAGAGACAGAGAGAGAGACAGAGGGACAGACAGAGATGGTAAGCACTCTTTTTTTCACCAGCTGTCAGCTGCTACAGTCTTGATGTACATATAGCTAGGAAAAAACATGCCGAAAGTGTGAGAAATTCTAGAAGTAGAAGTGTTAGAAATGTGAATGTTGACTGGAAGTAGGAGACTTGTATGTGTTGCAGTAGAGAAGTACATGTAGATGGATAGCAGTGTATTTGAACCTAGTACCTCAGGATTCGCAGAGGTCCTGAGGGATTTTTTCTTTCTTCCCCAACTATTCGTGCCTCAAAATCAAATCATGTTCCTCTCGTGTGGAATCCGCCAAAAGCTCAGAAGCTGGGGCAATTTGTATTATGCAAGATGATGAGGGTGAGGATGATAGTATGATGATGCTATAGAGGTCCATGTAATCTGGGACTGCCTGACAGCCTGACAGTCAGAATGCCCTGATCACTATGCCAAATCTACTATAAAGCCCTCACTTAAACTATTGATCGGAACACACCAGCAAACACAAAAAAATGCAATGTATGTATACACACACACACACACAAGCAAAAAAATAAAGAGACAACTGTCCTGTATACCTGCATGGATGAGCGTGAGTTGCTGTTGCGTTTGCGAGCGAGAAGAAACTGTCGGAAGGAGAGGAGCAGCAGAAGCAGTGACAGTGCGATCAACAGTGGGCCGGTCATGGACATTCTCCCTCCGAACACATCATTAAACCCTGACAGACACAACCATTTTTACTATATGACTAGAAATAAGAACTCTAGTTAATAATAATAATAATAATGAATTGTACTTATATAGCGTAAAATCCTCACAAAGTGACTCAATGCGCGTACTCCTGCAGTCATACCAACAAATGCAAGTCACACACACACACACACACACAAACACAAACACACACACACACACACACACACACACACAGCAGCTGAATCAGGAGGAGGTAAGTGGGCCTAGTTGAAAGCCAGCCAGAACAGATGCGTTTTCAAGTCAGACTTAAAACGATCTATGTCCGATTGGTCTCTCTGGCCGGCAGGTAGTGCGTTCCAGAGTGACAGGGCAGCAAATCTAAACGTGCGCTCGCCAACTGTTTTGAGGTTTCGACGTGGAACTTTCAAGAGCTTTTCAGATGAAGAACAAAGAGTGTGTGCTGTTTGTGCGTGCAATTCAACAAAATGGATATGCCCGATGCACTTTTTTACTTTGGTAAGGACTGCTTGAACTGCAGTAAAAGAAAGTACACCTGCCTTCTTGCTTGTTTGGGGGTTTAAATTTAATGTCCTTTTCCACAACATGAATGATAGAATACAGACGAAGCCACAAGGAAAAAATCTATCAGAAGGTTTTGGCTTTCAACGGGTTAATTCCATCTTTGCTAAGGCAACAATATATATATATTTTGGAACAGTTTCGCTCATGCGTGCGCCTGTATGCTCAAAATACTTTACCGTGATGATTAGTACAGCTCTTAATGCTATACAATGTTGTTCACACTTTTGTGCGAGTGGTCAAACATTCCAATTCAGACTGTTGTTACACTACTGGAGCGCACAGTGTGGTCACCACGTCTTCAAGTACGCTTCTGTTGGCTCATTGCCAGCATTACAGATGCTGTCACTGTCCCAGTGTCTAAGTGGTGTGATTATAGATCAGGGATGGATTTACTCAAATATGCCAATGAGACATTGTCTCCTTGACCAGTCATTTTTATGAGACATTTTCATTTTCTATGAGACAATCAAGTTCACCCGCATCACTCTGTCACATGTCTGTGCCGAGAGCCTGTTCCCAAGTGCAGTGACGTTCAGGTTCTGAATGGAAAAGGACCTCTCGATCGCAGAACTGAGAAAACTGATAACGCGCCAATATTGTTTGCAACGTACTCTTTCGAGCGAGAGTTCCTGGCAGCGCGCGCGGCGAGCGGGATAAGTAAGCCTCATCACTAAAATTAGATTAGTGTAACAGACTCTATGACTGACAAAGACAGCGCATCTCTGCTTCGCGTTGTCAAGTGCGTTTGTGATGTCATGTTCGTGCGACATATGACGCATTTTGCGAAATTTCTATGCGACATTTTATCAAAATATGAGACATAGTCGCACGGCGCGTGAGAAAATCGATCCCTGATAGATACCACAAAAACAGCTCACAACGATCTGCGAGCATAAAAATAGCAGCATTAACGCCTTTAAGGTCATTACAGTAACTAAAATACTAACCTAGCCAAGTGAGGATACTACCAATCAGCAAGAGGACGATGGCGACAGCAGTCAGCAGAATTCCACGTCGCAGCGGCTCCTTGGTATCGGCTGGTCCAAATGAGGATGATGTGATGAACGTGCGCAAAGCGCTCGGCCTGCGGTTCCGCGGAACGTGGATGTGCGTTGTGTGAAACATGGTAGATGTTGTCAGTCAGTCACGGTAGTCAACTAGGCTGGAGTGGTGAAAGTGCAGCAGAGATCAGACGATGCTGTAGGGGGAATAAAGTCATCTGATTTAAAAATATAAAATCACAGGAAGCTGGAGCCAATGGTCTTCGATTTTGGGTAATTCACTCAAGTCCAGCCTTAAGCCTAATATTTTATTTTCAGGTGTGTTTAGGATACTCTGGCTGGAAAAAAAAGGGAATATGGTAGGTAGAGGTACCCTGGTCTTGCTAAGAACAGAATATTCCAGATTACCGGCCCCCGTAGTGTAGTGGTTAGCACTTCGGACCATGGACCGGGAGACCCGGGTTCGAATCCCAGCCGAGACAAGCGGGATTTTTCCTACCTAGGTCGGCTCCTACCCAGAGCAGGTGTGCTATGGGCCCAATGGGGAGGCTGTTGCCACACAGCCGAGCTTCACCCACTTCACGGGTGTGACTTTGGGGGTGCTTCCCTTGGTATGACACGTCTTATGATGTGGATGATTACACGGCCGGCACCGCAGGTGCCGTAGTTCCCGGGCCTGGTGAACGCTGGGATATTTATGACAGGAAGCGTGGAATGCGGCCCTGTCCCGCAGTCCCAAACCACATGGACCTCCATAGCATCATCTTACCATCATCCTCATCTCCATCATCATGCATAATAAAAATTGCCCCAGCCTTCGAGCCCTCCGTGGATTCCACCCATGACCTGGGAGGAACACCACTGGAGCTGGCAAAAAGAGTTGGGGCAGCAAAAAAAAAAAAAAAAAAAAAACAATTCCAGATTACCTCTATGGGTTTTTTAGCATAAGATAAATTAACTCAGCATGATCAGGGCTGGGAACACTCTTAAACCAATGATGAAATAATAACTGAAATGCCTTTTTTTAATCTTTCACTGCATTTTTGTGTTTGTTTGAATGATGAAACTTGAATCTGTTACCCACAGAATTTAATGATAATGGCAATCCACCCTCCCCCATCTCCAAGTTCAGTGGCTGAAAATTTAAGACACTGTAAAAGATCCCCTTCCCCCCACACCTCGCTTCTTTTCTGTGAACTTGCCCTTTCTAGGAATACTACATAAGTACATTTCACTCAATCACTGTATGAGTACTATTACAAACAAAAACATAAACAACCTATACTTACAGTAGAGGTCAACACATCAAAATGGATCACACATGATAAAACACGACAGCTACGGGTTCATGTGAATCATGCAAATCATAACTGTCCTTGCGCAAAGTGCCCACTATCAATGAGTCAGAGTCTAAAATCTCCTCAATCAGAGAATCTCAGAAAGGCTCCGGGTAAAATTGATTTTTCTCCGATGTGATTATACCTCTCTGCTAGCAGCACCCTTGTCACAGTCTAGGGAGCCGTTTTTGTCTCTGCGCCTCCGCATGACCGTATACTACATCTTCGTTGGCAAGAAGCAGGCGCTCTGATCCATTTAGTGTCCGTGAAAACGGTCTCCAGCCAAAATAAGACCGTCCCAGAACATCCTTTTTGTTTACACAGCTGGAACCGGAAGTAGTACTGATTTATCACGGTAAAGCGTTTGGGACAACCAAGAACTCACAAGCTTCTGTGTTTGCGACGAAAACATGTGTTCTGTTGTACATATTGCCATACCTGCCTTATTCGACTTTAGAAAATATTAAAGTTACTGGCTGATCACACGTTGGGCAGCGAAAGTGCTGCAGATGCAACATTCCAACAAACCACCCACCTGCGACAAGACATGATCGTCCCCGATGGCGCAGTGACCGTCATCACCATTTAGCAGACTGCCCCAAAATTCTCAGTGAATGTATGCGTATAACACTGGCACTGCTTTGCACCGTCTGCCATGCCTTTTTTTTTCAAATAGTTTACATGTGGTCAACACTTTTCAAGTGAATTAACACTGCCACAAACTCACATGCATGTTCACAACATATTTGCAACTCCGGCAGTAAAAGAATCTGAACTGTTTATGAAAGAATGTC
Source organism: Batillaria attramentaria (assembly GCA_018292915.2). Taxonomy (NCBI): domain Eukaryota; kingdom Metazoa; phylum Mollusca; class Gastropoda; family Batillariidae; genus Batillaria; species Batillaria attramentaria. Next base: position 212,846 of record JACVVK020000266.1, read on the forward strand.
TTTATTGCAAGAAAAAAGTACATGGGCATAAAAGGTAAAACAAAAAATACAAAAAGGCTAAACAATGAAAATTTCATTCACTAAATTAGTTTTTAACATCTGATTAAACATGACAAGATTTCCGTCACCTTCCTAACAGGTATATCAAGTACTGCGTATATGTTTGCTCAGAAAGCATTCAAAATATGGTGTATAGTCACTGTCAATATCACACTAATCTCTCTCTCTCTCACACACACACACCTGCATGTACATACACACATACACAAACACACACGCACAAACACACACACACACACACCAACTTCGGAAACACAACCTTCAGCAACAACCAAAAAAAAGAAGAAAAATTCGCCTAAAATGCACAAGTTACGATTTAGATTTACACCATAAAGCATATGCAGTTTCACTTGTAAATTAATTCACTTGGTCACAAGCTTTCATAGGAAGATATCAAAAAATTAAAAATGATGACAAAAATAGATGTAAACTAAGCAACGCCAATTCTCAAAGTCTGGTGCAACCTGAGATATATAATGTGCAATATCAACACGTACAGCTATACTCTGTAAAAGAGCTGTTACATATTATGCGAATGAGTGCGTCAAAAAATAAAATTCTGAGGAATTATGCAGGGTACAATATATCACAGTCTTAACTCTGTAAACATACAATGCACAAAAAGGTGCTAAAAATAATAATCAAATAATAATATTAAAAAAAATCTGATTTCACATAAATACCCTGCAAAGAACTATTCCTACACATCAGGAACAAAAGACCACAGTGTTGTAGAGATCGTGAAAAGTCACTGCATTTCGATGGAAATTTCTAGATCCCAGAACATGCGAGTGCAGTAACGTCAGTAGATTACGTAACCTTGGAAAGATTCCGTACTTGCCAGTATGTTGCAGAATGTTCTAGATCTGACCTGTTAGTATATAAGCAGCACCGCACAGCGTTCTGGGTTCTTCCTCTTTCATGAGTTTGTTCTTGCGCATCTTCTGTTAATAAAGTATTAGAATTGTATCCTGTTGTATCCCGTGTCTTCTCTGCGAGTGCACCGAGAGAGCGACATAGCAGGAGTAAAATTTCATGAGTTTGTTCTTGTTCACCAAGAGAGCGACATAGCAGGAGTAAAATTTCATGAGTTTGTTCTTGCGCATCTTCTGTTAATAAAGTATTGGAGTTCTAGCCTGTTGTATCCCGTGTCTTCTCTGCGAGTGCACCGAGAGAGCGACATAGCAGGAGAAAAATACAACCCACAGATATCAATACAGAAACAGAAATATGACTACAGATATCGAACACTGAATACAGTACATGTATCATCTGTGCTGGTAGTAGTAGAAGCATCAATGAATTCAATTTCGTTCTAATTTCACTTCGCTTTGTTAGAGTTTTGTGGGCTGAACAGAAAAATCATAATAATGAGGATAATGTATTGTATTGTACAATGTACCCATTTCCCTGTAATATTATTGTATTTATACCCTTTCTCGCTAGACCACATACATCAGGTCATTTACATCCAGAGCTTGGATGCACCACAACGAATCAAATGAAATGCAGTTTGTATTGGTGCTTCAAAAGTTCACTATTCTCTTCATAAGCAATAAAAACAAAATTTTTAATTTAATTGATTTTAAAACAACAACACAACTGGTACACGTAAGTACAAAATGACTGGTCACTGTTGTATAGATCTGGATATGGCACGCGATGTAACCATTTGTACATGTACAAAAAATATGGCACATAAGAAGGCTTGTGGTGAAAACTGGATTTCTCACAAGATACCGATGTTCAGGTACATTGCTTGCCATGGGAGCATACCACGTTGGCTATGTACAGCAGGGCCATCTGCCCACCAGTCTACTTGTTGTAGATGTCGCGAAAAGCCACTGCATTTCGATGGAAATTTCTAGACCATCCCAGAACACGCTGGTGCAGTAACATCAGTAGATTATGTCCCCTTGGAAAGATTTCGAACTTGCCAGTGAGTTGAAGAATGTTCTAGATCTGACCTGTTTAGTATACAAGCAGCCCTGCACAGCGTTCTTGGTTCTTCTTCTTTCATGAATTTGTTCTCCGCGCATCTTCTGTTAATAAAGTATTGGAGTTGTGTTCTGTTGTATCCCGTGTCTTCTCTGCGAGTGCACGAAGACAGTGACATAGCAGGAGTAAAATACAACACTACTGATAAATGATAAAGGCAACAGATGAAGCTCAAAGGGTGAGGGTGGTGGGGAGCAAGTTGGGTGGGGGGGGGGGGCAGGGGGCTTAGGATTTAGTGTCCTTTCCTACCACTTGAGGGTTATAGCGAAGACAAGGCAGTGAGGTAAAAGCCAGCACAAATGTTAGGCTCCCAGCCAGGACTCGAACCTATGACACGAGCACCGACCGTCTCTACCAGTTATGGTGGGAAGGCAATGAACTTATCTCTCATGCTGCTTGCGAATCAAGTGACGCTCTATTTGGTCATTGCAACTTTCTTTTATATAAAATGGCCAGCCTCTAGTACTGAAGAAATCCGGCATTTCGGAATATCAATACTTTTCTGCGGTCACTTCACAACAAGGCTATTACAGAATAAGCACAACTGGCTGAGTGCTATTATGCCCACCTGAAACTCACCCTGACCTAGATACAGGCCTCTGACATTGTAACTTGACACAACTGACTATTCCGGGTGCACAGATAAACGCATCTGACAAAATCTTTTCTACAATGCTGCTGTATACCAGATGTGTGTCCTATGTTTGCTCACTGCTCTATTTATTCTCTCCAGAATCTACATCCTCAGTACTGTCTTCTGGCAGCTTGTCCAACGCTGCTTGAGCCTGAAGAAAAACAAAAAAATAAACAAAATCAACAGTCAAGTGCCATGTCTTCTTCTGGTAAGTCAATAGCACCCATACAAATTTAAATTACAATTCCACATAATTATCTGTAGCTGTGCACACAGCAGTAACGGCGTACCCTAACCACGGTCAGGTCAGAAGAGTGTAAGTGCTTGTTAACTTGAGTCAGAAATTTCTCTCTCGTTTGGCATTATCTCCTATACTCCAAGCTTGAAATGTTTCCTTTGTTTGTTGTTTGCGTTTGTGTTTTTTGGGGGATCGATTCTTTGTGTTTTGTTTCGTTGGTTGTTGTTTTTTGTTTTGCTGTTGTTGTTGTTGTTGTGTGTGTGTGTGTGTGTGCGTGAGTGGGGGAGGGGAGGAAGGTTCACGTCAAAATTAACTACATAATTATTTCTGTGTGTGTTTTGTCTGCCCGTTAATCCTCTGTGTGTGTGTGTGTGTGTGTGTGTGTGTTCCTTCTAACTGCTTACACACCTCATCCTTAACAGGTGTGTCAGACGACAGTCTGATCACCTCCGTCAGAAACTGCCTAGCTTCAAAGTTCTTCTCCACAGCCGCAAAGACAAGTCCAACGTCCAGCCGTGATCTTTCTGGATAGGTCTCTGAAGGCGAGAGTTGTGTCGGCCCCTGGTTAGAGAACTCTTTGGTGCTGGCACAGAAGTTTTCCAAGTAAGGCGCTGCGTCTGCTGCTCGCCCCATGTGGACACACAGTCTGAGAAACATCCGGACCATTTGCTGCTGTGACAGATTGACACGGGAAAGGTAAGAATGCAGTCAGTTTATGGTCCAGTAAGCAACACATGGTTGTCAAATTTCTGTGTCAATGTCACATGAATAGGTAAAGTTGACAGCCAAGTGGGTTAACTCTTTCTCACCATTACCTCCTATGCTGACATATCTTTCAGTAACGTCCTTGCCGGCAGGCTGCCATTCCCTGCCAACGTGCATTTTTTTTTTTTAACCTAATTGAATAAATTTTCATGACTAAACAAAAAAGGCTATCATAATAAATTTGGTACTGTGAGAAAGGTCTGTATCTCTTCTTTTAACTGATATGCATAAACCTCGGCAGCTCTGATAACATCGCATGGTGCATGCCAGTGACCATGCAGTCGGTTTGCCACTGTTGCTTTGTTTCCTGAAATTACCGCCCCGTGGGGTCCTTCACCTTTACCCCCACAGCCGTCCACTGATTGTGTCAAGCAAGCAAAATTTTCCACTACAGCATGCGTGATCAGTCCCTACAAGTATTATGATTGGTTGTGGGTGACTGTCATGAGTATTAAATACATGATTAAATTTAGAAGTCAGCACTAGTATACTCATGTTACGATGTCAACAGCTTAGCCCTGGGCTGCCGCGAGCTGGCTTGCGATGCGCTGCACTGTGATGCCTACAGCTTAGTACTGGCTCAGCACTAGCACTAAAAAAGTTAAAAATGCATAGGGATTCTCATCTACTCAGTTCAGGGACAAAGCCAAAAATCTACCCAAACACACACACACACACACACACACACACACACACACACACACACACACACACACACACACACACACACACAAAAACACACATTCTCACATGCCATGCAAGTTCATCCCAGCAGATTTTCTCCTCATGGCATGCTTTACTGCAGGAACTGGTGACAACAAACCTTACTGCTTGAGTCCTCTTCGATCATTTCTTCGAGAGCTTCATACAGTAGTTCACCTTTCTTCAGCTCATCAGCGGCAGCCATCCACAAGGTCATGACTTCCACAGACTTCACGTCATCATCCAACGCTGCAACACGCTGGATCAGCTTCCGGATCCCATCTCTGTCTGTATCTGGTAACAGCTGTTTCTCCATCTTCATCTGACACAGTGTGTTGTACAGGCCATGTTGTGGATACCTGAAAGAGCAGCAGGCGTATGTTGGATGCCGTAAAAGAATAAACATGCACCACAATCCCCCTTTCCCCTTGAAAAAAAAAAAAAAAGAAAAGAAAGAGAAACCACGAAGTCATAAGCAGACAGTAACTTTATGCAAATTCAGTTTAGCAAAATGGTGGTGTGTGCGTATTGCAGTTTAACATTTTTTTTCACAGCAAGGGTGATCTTAAAGACAGGGTGCCGAGAAAAGTCTGTCCAAATTTTGGCTCTGTCAGGATTCAACATGAGCAAGAAGGAAAAGGCGACACTGATCTTACTTGTCCATAGCAGCCTCCAGCGTGTACTCGTATGGTCGCACAGGGCGTTGATCTTTCGGCCGTTCCATGTCAATGGCAAAGAGGTGTGCGTGGTTCTGGGGGTGAACTTTGGGTGTGTCGATCAGCGCCATGGAAACCTCCTCCGCTTTGTCGTACATTCCCTTCTGGATCATGTAGTCCACGATCTGACGGTGAATGTCCGCTAGACACTCTGCCAGCCAGCCGTTCTGCTTCAAGATATCAACTGTGTGACAAAATATTTTATACATTATTTCATGTTTGTTTTTGTTTTGTTTTGTTTGCTTTTCACTGCTGTATGGCTGCTTTTTCAGTTTTTTGCTTATACAACTGGGGGGTGGATGCAGTCTGCTAGAGTTTGTCCCATAGTGAGACAAGGTGTACAATGCACATAACTGTCACGTCAGGTAAACCGAGTGAAAACCCGCCCGGTTACATCAGTTACACTGATCCTCCCATACCACACTCACACCGTCCCCTTCCTTCTTTTTTTTCTCTTTTTTTTTTTTTCATTTTTTTTTTTTTTAGGAATCAGTAAGAGGGTCCAAATTGAACTGTTTTGGAGGGTTTGCTCATTTTTTTAATATTTTTTTTTATCCTTCCATCATCATCTTCCCATTGTTTCAATTATTTCTTACTTTATGTTTACACACACCATCCCCTTCCCATCACCCTCTCTTGCTGCACTCAGGTTCCTCACAAACTCCGGTCTTCCTAGGAACAGGCCATCCACAACGCTTGACCAGCCAGCAAATAATTATGTCATCTCTGTCATTCCCTCTAAGTCGTTTGTGCTTTGGGCAGCAGAACCAAGGATTTTTTGCTGGTGGGTGCTCTCCATTGACACATACCCACCAGACCTCCCATGCCAGCTTTCACCTTCTCTTTGCTATTTACGGACAAGACCAATACCGCAAGTACCAAAATTGTATCTTCTCAAATGATACAGACTGTATTCTGTACTCCATAAACATGAGCAGCAAATCTGAAACTCACAGATCTCAATGTAGAGGGGCAGCAGCTCATCCATCTTGTTTTGCTTCACCAACTGGACAACCAGATTTTCACGACATCTCCGATAGTCCATCCGGGTCTTCTCATACTCATTGGCCTGAAGAACCACAAAGAATCTTGTAATAATAATAAGAAGAAGAATGATAATAATAATGGTATTTCAGGGACACCCTCCCTCCTGCAGGAGCTCAGGGCACCTTACAGTCAACACACACTCACTCACCCAGAAACACACACAACATGCCTCCACATATACATTTAACTATAAACACATAATGTGCAGCATTATACATGGCCTCTCTTGCCCCGTGCAGCATCATACATGGCCTCTCATGCCCCCGGCTTCTACACACACACACACACACACACACACACACACACACACACAATCTTGTTTAACTTTGGCTACATGAAAACAAAAGAAGAAGAAAGTTTACTTGGTTGGTTGTTTTTCTTTTTTCTTTCTTTTGTTTTTGTATAATTGTTTTGTTGCTGGTTTTTGGTTTTGTTTCGTTATTTTTGGGGTGATGGTGGTGGGGGAAGGGGGGGGGGTTAGACCAAACGAAATCATTCTTTACTGACCTCATATATCGCTATGGCCTTCCTTGCCCATTCCTCCGCTTTGGTGTGGTTCTTGCGAAATGTCTCCAGCGTGCCCAGGTTCATGTAGGCTGTGGCAATCACAGGGTGTTCCCAGCCTACAGCATTGGCCTTCGTCTGCAGAGATCTTGAAAAGCAAACAGTACACAGTCAATGGAAAATGACAAAAAACACATCACTGAAGTCGTGGAAGTGACCCCCCCCCCATCATTAGATTAGGTTCCCAGGTTGCTCAAAGGTAACAGGTAATTTTTCTCCAGAAGGGTGGCACTGCCCCAATGTGATGCACTACACCTGGGAGACACAACCCAAACCCACGAAAGGAACAATAAAGAAAGAACAAATAATCATACTAGAAAAAAGTGCTGTGAACATACTTCATATACAGCTCCTCTGCTTTGTCCCAGTTTCCCTTGCGCCTGTGGATGATGGCCATGTTGGTGAGCAAATTGCCGACTTCCAACGGCATCTGACCAAAACACCCTTCTTCGTAGGCCTGCAGACGTTAACAATTGTCACAAAGCCTTTGTCAAACTGAAAAACGCTTGCACACACACACACACACACACACACATATATATATATACAGGGATGGATTTAACTGGTAATTACTGGTAAAATACTGGTTTGAAAAGGAAAATACTGGTTGGAAAATCAGTAGCCAGTAGTACCTACCGGTTCTTATTTTGTTTGACTGGTTTCAAAAATAAAGGAAAAGAGAGAGAAAAAGTCTCTGAGTCAGAGAGAGAGAGAGAGAGAGAGAGAGAGAGAGAGAGAGCGAGAGCGAGAGCCGTGCCGAGATGTAGTAGTGAGTGTATGACGTCTGTCATTTAATTAATTGACAAAAACTGCAACAGTTACAGTTAGCAATTAACTTATCACTGCATTCGTCGGCAGATTTTCGGTGGCAAAATTAGTTACTGGTTTCCGTGACTGGCCTACCGGTTTGCGTGCGAGTAGGTTTGTTTACTGTGACGCCGTACCGGTTTGGAAAATGCAAAGCACGATCACTGTATACCGGTATATATACAGTGTGTATATATATATATATATATACATATATATATATATATGAACAGTGTCTGTCTGTGTGCGTGTGCGCATGATAAAACCTAACAGTTTTCACATCACAATCAAATTGGTAGGTGTACTCCGAGGAACCCTGGGCTCACTATGGTGGAGAAAAGATTTGAAAATCAGCGTTTAATGTCCTTCTCCCACTAAACAGGGCGACCCGAAACCATAGATAAAAAAGACACCCTTTGATCAATACTGCATAATTATATACAAACCTACAATAAACAAGAACAATAAATTAACTGCGCACCTCGAGAGCTTTTTCATTAAACTCCAGTGCCTTGTCGAGCTCCTGCTTGTACGTGTACACCAGACCCAAGTTCGTGTAACCTGCTGCTTCATTCAGTTTATCCGTGTTTTGCTTGTGAAAATCGGCTGATGCCGTCAGATGTGTTACAGCCTGCAAACAGAACAATCCATGCTAATGAAACATTTGCAGCAGCAGCACAAAATGATGCATGATCAGTTCCCTGTGTCGACTATTTCGAGACTGCTAGCTGGCTTTGCATCTTGGGAAGTCCTCTTTCGGTCGGAAAGAAAGTTTTAACATGCGTGCTTGATTTTATGCATGTGTGTGTACAAAAGCAAAATGGGCACCACAAATGAGTATGCACATAAAATTTGAACTTGCCACCCATGAGGAAAACTCCCAAAACAAACTCCTGCCCAACTGGGAATTCAAACCATTTGCCCAAGGATCCGGATGTTAAGTCTTAACCACTGTGCCAAACTCTCCTTGTCGTGCTTGTACGTGTATTTAATTCCTAGGATGGCTTTACTGAAAGTTGACATGTGCTCCAAGTGTACTTTACCTTATCATATTCCCCCATGTGCATGTAAACAATTCCTAGTCCATTCTGGGTAAAGGCAATTTGCCGGCGTAATACCTTGTCCTCTTTCGCCTCCAGATCCCTGTGTGAGAAGGAGAGGCATTAACACTGTTTGGATACAGCAGACATGTTGTTTTATTTGTTGATGTGTTAAACGCTGCACAAACAGACAACTACAGAGAGAGAGAGAGAGAGAGAGCAAGCGAGAGAGAGAGAGAGAGAGAGAGAGAGAGAGAGAGAAATGATTAAAGCCTACAAATCACTAACTTCTCAAATGCAGCTAGATTTGCTTCGTGCACATCTTTGGCTTCCTCAAGACGATCCATGGATGAGTAGTTGTCAGCAAAGTAGAACTGAGCGTCTCTCAGGCACTCTTTCCTGATGTCTTCTGGCATTTTGCCCTCTGCATTCTCCTGAACATAAAAAACAACCCAAAACATAGATGTGAGAATACATAATTTTACATTAGCACAGGGAGGCTTTCACTTTCAACTTGTGTATCACATACACACGTGCGCGCGCACGCACACACACACACACACACACACACACACACACACACACGCACGCACACACACGCACACACACACACACACACACACACACACACACCACACACACACAAGATCCATTTTCCCAAACAATGGGACCAGATTTGCCAAACAAACTGAAGAAACAGGCAACAACCTTTTTTTTTTTTCTTACATTATGTCTCATTAAAAAAAAAAACCACAAAAGCAGATTTCAAAATGAATTACCAGAATATGGATGTCCCTTTCCAGTACCCTCTCCACACCTGGGTAAAACATGGCCAGGTTGAAGAAAGCTCTCATGTGGTTCAAACAATCACGCATCTGTTGAGAAAAAGAATTTCTATGCCACAGACATCTTCAAGAACACACCGAAGTGTACACCAAGCATACACACACACACACACGATCAATCCATGTACCTTTCAAGTCATTTAGGCATGCTTGGATCTCACTGTCATGCAAACCTGCTACCCATTTTCTATCCCCCCCCCCCACCCGCCTCCACCCTCCCCACCACCACCCCACCCCCC
>JACVVK020000266.1:227500-397500 GCA_018292915.2 Batillaria attramentaria
TGTAAGCAACAGGTGGAGAAGCAGTTAGCGTATCTTGGCCAGGTCAGCATTTTCATGCTGTGCTAGAATCAACCCCTAACTTGGTCATCTTGGCAGCAGGTAGGATGAACATTCATGCATGTGATTTTTTATTGTAGACTATACATCTCTAATACTCAAGTAATACTTCACTGAACTGAATGGTTTGATCTGGCACACAAGTGAATGACATAAGTGAACGCCATGTGGTTCCTTAACTCATAAAAGGCCAAACAAAAATCACATTTTTATCTGAAATCTTGAGATCACTAGAAGCCACTATTAGGCAATCTGCAGGAAGGTCCACGCCGTGCGTAATAGTGGCTTGAAGTGGCTCCTACTGCTGTGCAGTGGCTTGTTCTTTTTAACCAGTCTTATGAAAAAGTGGGCAGCAGAGTGTGGTTGGACTCAAGTCTCTTACGAGTTAAAAAACAAAAGTTTATTTCAAGCCCTGAAAACATGCACGCATGCATATACACAGACACATACACGGACATAAACACAGACACAGACAAAGACAGACACACACACATATTCACTGTTCTTTTGGTTCACCTTCCACGTTCCTTCTCTGTCACGCTTACCTCACCAACAAGGTTTCCATCATAGTCTTTCACGTTGTAGTCTGCTTCCAATCTCTCCAAGCAGTTGTGTAGGAGCTCTTTAATACTGAAACAGGCAAAATTACAAAATATGCATAATTTTCAACAGTTTCATTTTCAATACTTTTTTTTTTTTTTTTTTTTGCTGCCCCAACTCTTTTGCCAGCTCCAGTGGTGTTCCTCCCAGGTCATGGGTGGAACCCATGGAGGACTCGGAAGCTGGGACAATTTTCATTATGCATGATGATGGAGATGAGGATGACAGTAAGATGATGCTATGGAGGTCCATGTGGTTTGGGACTGCGGGACAGGGCCGCATTCCACGCTTCCTGTCATAAATATCCCGGCATTAACCAGGCCCGGGAACTACGGCACCTGTGGTGCCGGCCGTGTAATCATCCACATCATAAGACGTGTCATACAAAGGGAAGCACCCCCAAAGTCGCACCCGTGAAGTGGGTGAAGCTCGGCTGTGTGGCAACAGCCTCCCCATTGGGCCCATAGCACACCCGCTCTGGGTAGGAGCCGATCTAGGTAGGAAAAATCCCGCTTGCCTCGGCTGGGATTCGAACCCGGGTCTCCCGGTCCATGATCCGAAGTGCTAACCACTACACTACGGGGGCCGGTCATTTTCAATACTTTATATGTTAGGGACAGGAGTGCGTTTTCGCGGTATGAAACCCAACTGACATCACTCTGACATTTGTAACAAGCATTTTGGAAAGGTACTTTGTCACACACACACACACACACACACAAAAAAGGGGGGGGGGGGGGGGCTTTCACCAAGCTTTCATACACACACTGACAAAACTTGTACACCTGAAACATAGTTAAACAAATAAAATATCCAAGACAAAAAAAATCATGAAATCAAATAAATATATAAATAAATTCACACAACACAAAAAGAACAGTCATACATATAGTATTTTTTAATGGTTTCCTAGCTGTCACAAAATCTATCAGACGAAACATTAAATTCATCAGACACCATATATGAGCATGACTGATAATCACCTTGCCAAACTGATCAGTGAGTTGATCTTGTTGTCCAGTTGCCTGAAGCTTCCGAAAATCGACAGCTCCTACAACAAGGGCGAAAAAAGAAAAAAAAGAAAAGAAAAGAGTGTAGACATATGATCAACGGACAGCAATAGATGTGTTGTTATCAATAAATAAGACGGGCAGGCAGTGGAGTACCATTTTCAACACACTTAAAGTAAACTTTACAGTACTGTCAATATTAAAAATCTTACTGCACTAACATCCATGTCATGCTGAACTCTAGACTGCAACCCCCCCCCCCCCCCCAAAAAAAAAACAAACAAACAAAAAACCAACAACAAAAAACAACAAACAAACAAACGTACGGCCAGTACAGTCCTGAGAAAGAGAGGGTTGGCAGTCTGCTCTGCACTAATGATGGCCTTCAGCTGATGATCAGAGAACTCTTTTCCACTGTGTGCTAGGGTTTCCTGGAAATGGAAAATAAATAAATACATGTAAATAAAATACAATGAAAAAGAATAGAAAAGCCTTTGTGACTCACACGAGACCTTGATCTTTACGAGAGGTCATTGCTACCAACCACCAATGTGCAAAAAAGCCAAATGTTCTGCCAAAACAATCATTTCCACAATCCTTGCCAGTCCCTGTGACCTTGACACCTGAGGGACCTTTAAGCAGGGGAATAGGTGCCCATGTAACTTAATATACAGTATAATAATAACAACGAGTATTGTATAGGCACTTTACCCAATTTCATGAATCGGCTCAAAGCGCTGCGAACTGAACCCAACACACACGCATACGTGAATCACACACATTCTCTCACACACTTAACATAAACATATGGTGCGAAGGGTCAGCTCAGCTATTTAAGTTTCAGAATTTAGAATTACATTTATTTTTCAAATTTTTGTAGGCTGTACATTTCCAAAGCATACAGGGAGGAAGCCGGAGTACCCAGAGAGAACCCCCGACGATCGGCCCGAATGATCAGTGCCACACCAAGCCCTGACCTCTCGCATTGGTGACAAGCCTCTTAACCACAAGACCACCGACCGCCCCGTACGAATTGTGTTAATAAATTAATAAATAAATAAGGAGTCAATGTGTGAAAATCAGCTCATGAATGAATCGCGCATACCACACAGATCTGTCGCTGCAGAGCCTCATCCAAGGGCGTTAACCTGACCGTGTCATACTTGCACTGGGTCAGCAGGATGTCAAGAGTTGCCTGGTCTGTCTCGTCCGTGGCCACCAAACACACCACTCCCTGTGGCAGCTTCTCCGGCAGCCAGTACAGATGCTGAATATAACAGGGGAAAAAATTGGCGGTTGCAGATATGGGAGGCAGCTACAATATCAGGCTACATTCATAACATTTGGACATTTGATTAGGGATTTCTCCTAAGAAAATCCAACCAAATTCAAGTGCAAACTCTATTAGAGTGCCTGCCTCACCTTCTATAGAAACGCATGCATAATTAAGAAGCAAACACATGACAGTGCTTGCCTCAACTTCTAAACAAATGCATACATTTGAATTACTACAGTGGGGAGACAAAACAAACAGCAATATCGACAAGACATGGGGAGACAGACACAACCATGAGTTGTCTACCTTGCTGGTTTTCCGGGGAGCCACCAGGCGGTTTACAGCGTCAAAAACCAGCAACACTGTCTTGCCCTTCTCCACAACACGCTCCAACAGCCGCAGAACTGCTCGAAGGAGTTCCAGTCCCTTGGGTCTTGGCGGCTCCTTCGCTTTCACACCACGATCACCGCTGGAGTCACCAGTGCTTGTAGCAGCTATGTTGGCCGCGGTGTCTGAGCTCATCTCATTCAGGTGGTGCCAAAGCTCTGAGTGTACGAAGCCCAGAACTTGCTCTGGATCTGTGCCATAGAATTTTTCAAAGTCTGTCCTTGAAAGTAGAACTGACATCTGTTTCCAGTACGTTAACCACAATGTACCAGCTAGTACATGTACAAGAAAGGGTGGGTGGGTGTTTGGGGGTTTAACGTCCTTTTCCACCACATACGGGTGATATCAAAGACAGCCAGCATAAGTATTTGGCCCCAGCCGGGATATACAAGAAAGAATAATATCGAAGTAAAAAAGCTGGATTAATAACTAAACTGTCAACACTGTATATACTGTTTAGCAGCATTATGTAGGATATACCATCAGTATTACAAATACAAATGTTTATTGTATAGACCCCAGCCCATCACAAGACAAAACAGAATAAAAATACAGAACATCATGTAATTTGCACGCACGCATGCATGCACATCCTCCTGTCAATATTCTAACACAGTCATCCATACTTCAATGTGGTCAAACCACAGAACATGCATGTAGTAGACATGACTTTTCCAATTTCAGAGCCACACTGCACCACAACACACAAAATGGCAGATGACATATTTACGGAGCTGAAGTGTCAGTAATACTTTAGGAAGCTTGCTTTAAAGATATGACAAGATTTCACAAGCCACAGTTTTCAATATGGTTACAACAACTTTTGAGTTTGTGAGAGACGCACTACAAAGTTCGTCTGACTGTATTCCTTACTCCTGGTGTTTGGTGCGCAGCCGATGAAGTATGGTACAACCAGCACATCTGGTTGCTTAGCAACTCTTTCCTGCAGCCAATTACAGATGAGAGCAGACTTTCCGCTGCCGGCCGGTCCCAGCACCAACATGTGTGGTGACTCTCCCTCCCTGTTATCATCTGTCAAGCACACATAGATACAGATTAGGCGAAAGAAAGAAAGAAAATCTACCTGCTCCGATACCCATGAACGTAACCCCAACCCCATTCTCTCTCCCCCCCCCCCCCCCCCTTCCCCCAACACAAACTAAACAACATTTGTTTTTTTTTATCTGAGGAAAAAGAAGTTTAAAGCAAAACTCTGCTGTTAAAGGGGGTACTTGCTGAAAAAGGAAAATGTCTGAGCCCTGAATTTTTGCTCCTCAAATTCATTTCTGCAAGTAACCGTATTTTCTCCATTTCAAATCTGAGCCCACAGAGCTGAAGCTGCAAACAATGTACGCCCAAACTACTTATTTCCTTACTTGGTTGCAGTGTCCTGTCCAATGCTTCAAAATCTTCAGGTTTCCCAGCATACAATGATGTTCTACTGACCATGAACGCCTTGTGCGGGGCAAACTCTTTCTCTCTCTTTGACATCTCCACATTCTGGGTCAGCACGCTGTTCTCTAAGTACTTCATAACCTCCTCGAATATTAACCGCGCTCCCTGGAAATACACAGACAAGACTACTGTCTATGATGATGAAAACAGAATAATATTCAAGTACGTAAACTCAGCAACAATGAGTAGCAAATGGCACTAAATTCTGCATTTGGTCATACTAATTCAGCCGGGACGATTGGCAGGTCATCAAGATCGTAGTGGTGTTGCTATTTTTTACTCCCTTTCCACCCCACCCCTGAAACTTAACAGGAAGACTCGTGAGAATGACTACAAACCAATATGCCTGACTCGGTGATTTTAATCAATTCATTTCATTTATTATCCCAACTTGGGCAATTTGTTTTTAAAACAGCGGCATTAAACACACAAACACACATCACAGACCTCAACGACTAAAAAAGCACGCACGCGCATGCGCGCACACACACACACACACACACACACACACGTATATATATATATATCACATACATAAGTACATAGGGAAACTGCATGTAAGAGCATATATAAAACATAAAACGAAAGATTAAAAATTTAAAAAAAAAAAAAAATCCCACTCAAAATGGAAAAATCTTGCAGCAAACGATGCTGCCCCTACTACATATCACTTGTACTGCCCGCTATCCCCCTGACCACACGGTGAACACTTTCTGCTCTTCCATGCTGGAAGGCGTGGGCACAGCGGGTATCCGGAGAGGCCCGCATTAAAGCCAATGTCTGCTGTTTTTCTTACAGTTTGATTTCTTCCTTCCGAACTATACAAAATTTGTAAGGCAAAACAACAAAGAGATGAAGAACTTATCTCTGTAAAAGAAGTGCGAAAAGGCTAATAAATTAAACTGCTTTGACAAATATAGTACAACGCTTGCAAGAACATACCTCTAGAGGGTTGGGGTAGTCAAAATAGACCGCAAGCGCCTGCAACCGAAAAACACACAAGTTGTTATTACCACAGTAGGAGCAGGCACAACTGGCAATAGATTTTTTTTTTTTTTTTTTTTACTACTTTATTATCCTTTTCGGGAAATTCGAGCTGCTTCCCCTAGGGGAAACGCGTTGCCGCGGTGCAGTGCCACCCAATATCTATCCTATATTTTTTACAATTTTGTTGGGGGAGGAAAGCTGGATAACCCGGAGATAAATCTCCGATAAGCAGCCCGGTAGCCAGGAAAAACTGGTATCACATATCACAAGCTCGACCTGGGCTCGAACCCACACTTCATCGCTGTGACATTGGTGACGGCCGGTCAGTAGCGCAGCGGCTAAATCCGACGCGCTACCTATTAGACCACCGCTCACCCCCAAATAGGTCACTTCCCACCCTATTGTGTTGCTGAATTACAAAGCAAAGTCAAGTCAGTGTGGTAGCACTGTGACAATCAGACGCTCGCACATGCTGAAAATCTTTTCTTTCCTTCGTGATATGATGTACATGTACAATTGTATCATTTCCTGCATCTGATCCATGGATAAGAAAGTTTTGTCAAGTCAATTGTCGCCGCCCCAAATCCCATTCCCCAACACCTGGCGTTGAAAAAAATTGGTTACGTGTACAAATGTGAAGTTGATAATATGGAGAAGGAGAGTGGGTGGTGTTTGAGGTTCAACATCTTTCATCCAGTTTGCGGATGTTTCAAAGATTGGGGCTGTGGAAAATGTCTGTGCAAATTTTGGGTGGATGGGCGGATGTTTGGGAGTTTAACGTCCTTTGACACCACATATGGATGACATTAAAGACGGGGTAACCAGAAAAAGGCCAGCACAAATATTTGGCCACAGCCAGCATTCAAACTCATGACCCAAGCATTGAAAGTCCAACGCTCTACCATTCAGCTATCCCAGCTCCCCGTGCAAAGTTTGGCTCTGTTGGGGTTCAAACCTTCAGCCTTGTGTATCAAGTCCGCTTTTCAACCGATTGTGCCACCTGACTCTGGATCACCAAGGGCTCAATGAGGTGTGTGACAATTTGCTGATGCCCTGCATGGCTGTACAAACAATACAATAATACCTGTGCCTTGGTGTCTGCAACTCGTTTCTTCAAGTCATCCATTTTTCCCTTGGCTTCATCGTCCTCTACGGTATAATTAGCCACCTTATTCTTGTGCAGTTCCCGCATCTCATCATCATGTTGCTGCAACATGGAGAGGAAATATACAGTTCAGAAATTAATGACATCAGAAAGCTCACCCTCTAAATTCTAAATTATGTATCTATCATGCAGGATTTGTTGCAGAAAGCATTCACCATTAGTTGTTAACCCAGTTGTGTGTGTGTGTGTGTGTGTGTGTGTGTGTGTGTGTGTGTGTGTGTGTGTGTGTGTGTGTGTGTGTGAGTGAGTGTGTGTGTGTGTGTGTGTGTGTGTGTGTCTGTCTGCATGCGTGCGTGCGTGTGTGTAAGTGTGTGTGCACACACATGTGCTCGCATGTGTATTTGCATGCATGCATATGTGTGTGTGTGTGTGTGTGTGTGTGTGTGTGTGTGTGTGTGTGTGGAGTGACACAGCACTTGCAACTAAACTAAGAAGGGTGAAATTTGAGGGAAGAAAAGCCTGCTTGATGCCCTACTTTCACACAGATTCCAACCATGAAATCTGGGCACAAATGGATTTCCAGAAAAGTGCAGGAAAACTGTACCATGCATGTCATCAAGCACTAGTCTCAAAATCGAGTCACACCAAAATTCCACACCTACAATGATTACACTTGCATATCAAAAGATTAAATGCATACACAGCAACAGACCAACAGCATCTTTTGATCAAGGCAAGCTATAGACAATACGAGACAATTCAGAAGTGAACCTTATCCCTGAAGAGGACACAAGAAGGCAAGACACCAGGGTTGTTGAGATGTCCATGGAGAAGTTCTAGTTCTGTAACGCTGCGGTCACGATAGCCGTCAAGCCACGGATACTTGCCCAGTGCACTGTCGATGTTCTGCTGTAGCAGTTTATCGAACTGTCCAGCACGCTGATACCAACCATATCGCTGCAAAAAAAATCAAATACATTAAATTGAACATGTTTGTTTACGCTCTCTGTGTTTTTTTTTTGTTTTTTTTTTTGGGGGGGGGGGTCTATACTGCATGTTTTCTGACATGATAACATTTTTAATGTAGAGATGCGTTATACAAACCATCCTTTTCTTATTTCCCTCTCTCCCTCTTTTACCGAGTGTATGTATGTGTGTTACGGGGTGGGGGGGGGGGTGAGGGGGGTGTTATACACGTCTATAACCAAAGACATACATGTATACATGTCTCTGACATAACCAACCAGAACTCTCTCCCCTTAATGCAGTTCCAGTTCTGAAACTGGGACCAAAACAAAACCTGCCAAATGTACACTCAACACGAAAACCAACAAAAAACAAACCCATCCTTTCTTCACACACACACACACACACACACATAGGATCGTGCTCCGATTTCTCGCGGCCCAGGGTACCTGTCCAAAGAAGCAGACAAACATGTCTGATCTGTCGACTTCCCGCAGGCATATCTCCACGGTCTTTGCGTTGTCCGATGCTTCCGTGGTGATCCCCCATCGCATATCTACCGCTACAAACTGTAAGCCCATCTCAGCGCACCTGTGCTGAATTTGCGGGAAATATTTTCTCGTCAGTTCCTCCCGTTCCCCTTCCATTCCCCTGAAAGGGGACGAGAGAAAGAGGCGGAAAGTCTGCGGGCTTTTCAGCTGAGCCGGCATTTCGATTATTTCATTCCATCATGCGAATCGTCCAGCTTTCCAGTTTGCAATCTCATGTCCATTGAAAAGCATGTTTACGCTCCACCGCTTTGACGACAGGGGATGGGTGGAGGGGGCCAGGCTAAAGCAACCCTGTAACCTCGCATAGTAAATCATGGCTTGAAGTGCCTACTTCGGCGGAGAGAGCCGCAACCCATGCAGTTCCCCTAGGGCTCATAGGGATATTCTGAGCTGGATATCGAACACTCTTACATGTTGGATTGTCACAGACCTTTGGTCGGTCTAACAATCTGCCTGCATTCAAGAAGTTCAACGGTCAGGTTGGCCTTGTCCCCTTAAAACCACCATCAGTTGCAAATGCCATCCCCCAAGGGGGAAAAAATAAATAAAATGAAATAAAATGAAGAAAACCACACACACACACACACACACACACACGTACACACACACACATGTACACACACACACACACACACACACACACACACATGCACACACATCTGGGCGAGCAACAAAATTCTAGTGATCCAATTCTTCAAGAAAAACAACAATCTTAAAGTGCCAAAATGCATAAAACTGCGTTTTATTGCAAAAAAAGGAAGGAATGCCGATACAAGTCACAGAAGGTGCAAACACACACACACACACACACAAATCAGAGCTGGTCAACACATTTGTTCACCAATATTTCACAAACTGATCGCTGATCAGAAAGAAATCACTCAGTCACATACAGTTGTATATATACATGTAATACATGTAAATAAACTCAGGTACATGACTGTATATGCTGCTCTGGAGAAGTACAATCTATTGCTGCGCAACATAAGTGTGCAGGTACATATAGATCTATCAGTTACACATGAGCTGCTACTCTGTTTTTCGCAAAAACCACTCTGGGAATATCCCACACCTCAAAACAATCAAAGTATGTTCTAGTACAATGCAGACCATAGGGAAAAATACAAAAATAAAGCCAAAGAAAAACGTGCAAGAG
This sequence comes from Batillaria attramentaria, assembly GCA_018292915.2. Lineage (NCBI taxonomy): Eukaryota > Metazoa > Mollusca > Gastropoda > Batillariidae > Batillaria > Batillaria attramentaria. The sequence continues at coordinate 237,051 of JACVVK020000266.1, forward strand.
GTCACACGTTTCCCAACAATCATCAGACAGATACTAGTTTGTATGTACAGCAGAATGTGGAATATCAATAACAGAATATATACTATGCTTGATCAAGAGTGCACTGTGCACAAGAAATGGCTGGAAGCCATCATACTTTTGCATGCACGCATACATGCACGCACGCATGCACACACACACACACACACACACACACACACACACACACACACACACACACACACACACACCCTGTCATTCTACATTAGTGACTGAAACAAATTCATGCTTAAAGTTAACCTTTACGCATCGGGACGCGAACCGGCTCGCGTCACTCTCAACAGCCGTAGGCACCGAGCCGCGAACCGATTCGCGTCATCCTAAACGGCCAGCAGCTGCATGCGCGTCAGCAAGGAAGTAGGTCACTGGCCAAGCTCGCGATGTCAAAGAGTTAAGAAAAAAGAGATTAAGCCACATTAGTGTAAAGACATTCCTGCCTATAATACAAAACAATGCCACATTAGTGTTACGTGTAACATATTCTGGTGTAAAATACATAGCAATGCCACATTAGTGTTACATGTAACATATTCTGGCGTTAAATACATAACAACAATGCCACATTAGTGTTACATGTAACACACTCTGGCGTTAAATACATAACAATGCCACATGAGTATTACATGTAACATATTCTGGTGTAAAATAAATAACAATGCCACATTAGTGTCACCTGTAACATATTCTGGCATAAAATACATAACAATATGCCACATGAGTGTTACCCTATTCCTGGCCTAAAACACAATACAGTGCCAAAGCACACACACACAAAAAATACTTGTATCACAGACAGACCAGTAAAACACCGGCGAAAAGTAACGTCGGAACCACAAAACAAGAGGTAATCGTTTTCTCTCAAGTATCAAAAGGTCAGCACGGAAAAACACAACAATAATGTTTCAAAAACAAAAATGTGATATTTGCCCTACTGCATATACATGTATACCTGGGCTTAAACTTTTTAATATCAAGTGCAATACAAGCTTTTGAATCACCGATTACAAATCAGTGTCACTTCTTCAGAATTATAATTCATACTGTACAATCAAAAGTGATCATCCAGACACAAGCAAAACTAGGGAGTCAAATATTATGCTCTGAAATACAAATGCTGCAGAAAAGGTGCACAAAGTCTGGAATAATATTAGCACATATATAAATGAAAAGAGATCAAAAGACCTGTGCATCTAGCAATAATATCCTGAGAAAACTGTTTAACATATCATGCCCTACCCAAGTATGTATATATATATGTGCATTAAAAGAAAACAATATACATTTATCAAGATTTGTCAACAGTATACCCATCATCTTCTTTCTGCCTTGCTGGCACATCGTGAGGAATGAGTTTTAGTCAAACATATAATTATGGCAACCATTCATTTGTATTTGGGGCGGTCGGTGGTCTAGTGGTTAAGAGACTTGTCACCAATGCGAGAGGTCAGGGGTTCGAGTCCCACCCGGAGTGAAGAATTTTTCCTTCTCGTATGTGGCACCGTTCATTCGGGCCGATCGTCGGGGGTTGTCTCCGGGTACTCCGGCTTCCTCCCCCTCTGCTTTGGAAATGTTCAGCCCACCAAATTTGGAAAATATTTGCAATTCTAAATTCCGAAATTTAAATAGCTGAGCTGACCCTTCGCACCACGTGAATGTAATGTGTTTGTGTCCAGTGTGTGAGAGAATGCGTGTGATTCATGTGAGCGTGCGTGTTGGGTTCAGTTCGCGGCGCTTTGAGCCGATTCACGAAATTGGGTAAAGCGCCTGTACAATGTTCATTATTATTATTATTTGCAAAAAAACATGTGTGCAATTGTAAGGCTTTGCACATGAGCGAATGAGGTTGTCTGTGCTTGCACAGTTTTTCTTGTTCTCCTTTTCTGTTCCATCCACACATTTTACTTTCTTAATTTCTGCACCTAACTCTTTGTCTCCATTTTCCTTGTCTTCCTTTTTATCTTTGTCTGTCTTGTCCTCCTCTTCTTCTTTCCCAGGATCTTTGTCCTTTTCTGCATCAGTCACCCACTCCCTCTCTGTCTACGTTCCTCGCTTCAGTTTTCCCAGCTTCACTGTCCTCATGCTCTATGTGGGCAGCATATCCAGCGCCGCTTGAGCCTGAGGAAGTAGAAGACGTGCTGTGAATTGTTTTTTTTTTTTTTATGTAAAGATCACTTTCATAATTTCAATGCTTCATATCCAAGAAAACTATAAACAGATAAGCCTAACAGTACAGGACATTTTTCCTGAATATTGTGCACTGTGGTAAAGGACACGCATCCGCCTTGGTAAGAATGTATCAGACATTTAAAAAATGGATGTCTACGACGTATGTCCGACGCAGATATACAACCCTGTAATATGCTGCAGAATTGGATATGATGCCTTTGCCTCTCAAGCCCTTTTTTTAGAATTTTTATCAATAACTCAGATTACAAACTGTGGCTCTATTCTGTGAACCCCCAAACCCATTCTATCTTGATTATGACAGGCAAAAAGTGAATGATTTCTGAATATTTTTACCAGTGACAACAACAGTCCCCTATACCTACTGGTAGGATGATTAATACTTTTCTGACCACCGCACAAGGCCTTCAAGCCTTTGGCAACTGGTACTAGCCGCCTGCAGTACAACGACACAGGGAGCCATTTACCAGCCAGTTTCGGATACAGGGGTTAAAATGAAAGTACAGTCCATGTCACAAGGTCTTCGTGCTGTGGCTGGGTAGTGCCAGTTGCAGAAGGCACAAGGGCCGCATGCTGCGACTAGGAAACGGTTACATAACCCATCTACAGTTGCGTTATTCTTAAAAGAAAAAAAAAGGCAATGACTTACTTGCGCAACATCTACAGTATATTTCTTATGTTATTTAGGCAAAAATTAGTTCACTCTTAAAGCCCATGCAAAATCGCATTTTTAAAAATAAAAATCTTCAGATCACTATAAGCAATCTGAAGTGGTCTCGCGCCTAGCTGGGAAGGCCAACGCCTTGCGAAACAGTGGCTCGAAGTGGCTCCTACTGGTGTGCAGTGGCTTGTTCTTTTTAACCAGTCGTATCCTGTAGCAGGCAGGGCCCGTATGTAAAAGTCGAGGTTAATTTAACCCACGGCTACGAGCCTAACCCAGATTAGGACAAAAGAAACCCAAAAGCAAAATTAAATAAAAAAGGAAGCAAAGAAAGGAAGAAAAAATCCTTCTATAACGACATAGGCACCTTGCTGGAATGGACCTGCTTCCTGATTTGAAACAAAAAACAACAGAAAATTTAACCCTAGAGCTAGTTTAGTTTAAGGTTAGACTCTAGCCAGGGGCTAAGAGCCCTAACCTCGACTTTTACATACGGGCCCAGGGAATGGTTGGGCTTGGGCTCTCAAGAGTTACAAAAAACAAACCTTCGGGCAACAAACTCTGCTTTCTGCCACTACCTTTACGATTACTCACCTCGTCTCTGAAAGAGGAGCTTGCAGACCTGCTGACCTCTGTCAAAAATTGCCTAGCCTCAAAGTTTTTATTCACAGCCGCGAGGACAAGTCCAACGTCAAGCCGGGACCTTTCCGGGCAGATCTCTGAAGGCGAGAGTTGCATCTGTCCCTGGTTAGAGGATTCTGTGGTGCTGGCGAAGAAGTTCTCCAAGTATGGTGCTGCGTCTGCTGCCCGCCCCATGTGGACACACAGCCTGAGGAACATCCGGACCATTTGCTGTGGTAACAGATCAACATGTTGTTCACTTACTGAGTTTATTTTTATGTGATCTGCATCTGGTTTATATATGTCAGTTGTAGTTCTCATGCTAATTCTTTCCTTTTTTTCCCCCCTGTTTTTGGGACATATATCCATATACATGCCACAAACATTTATGGACAACAGACCTACACAGATGGACATATCATATTACTCTAATGAATATCATGTAGAAAAAACATATACAACACATAAGACACACACACACACACACACACACACACACACACACACACACACACCCACACACACACACACGCTAATTCTTTGATGAGCCTCATGCGAAAACCACAAAGAAACAGTGCAACAAACCTGATCCTTTGGATTCCCTTCCACCATTCCTCTGAGAACATCAAACAGCAGCTCTGTTTTCTTCAGCTCATCGGCGACAACCAACCACAGCGCCAGGACCTCCAACGCTCTCTTGTCCGACCTTAGCGCCACACGCTCCACGAGCTTCCGAATCCCTTCCTTGTCCTCTTCCGGTAATAACTGGTTCTCCATTTTTATCTCACAAAGAGTGTTGAACATGCTGTGGTCAGGAAATCTGCAGAAACAAGAGAAATTTTACATCCAGCAGCATGGGAAATGTTTGGCATAGGTTCGAAACATCAAATCTGAGTGTTAAGTTGTTGTTGTTTTTTTTCCTTGTTATTGTAGCATACTCATGAACACACATACATATATAAGAACATACCTACATACATGCCAGCTTGCCTACATGCGTTTGAAAAAGAATAAATAAATAAAAAAAAATAAAAATAAACAAACGAAAAGAAAGAAAGAAAGAAAGAAAGAAAGAAAGTAAAAACATGCACCCATGCGTGCTATCACGTTCTAGTTACTCGAACATAGTAAAATAGTTAATCCATTTTTTCATAAAGTTTATATAATCCATTTTTATGCTGGCAATATGCTTTTCTAATCCATATCTTTCCCTCAACATTTTCTGGCTTAAAAAGCGTGAAGTCAGGTTGTCTTTTTTCCATTTTCCATTTGTATATAAAATACTTGACTAACACAATTACAAAATGAAATATCTCATCTGTCTCCAAGAAAGTGTCATTTCCAAAAAGCACCACTGTTCTGAGTGTTAAGTATTAAGCAGGATATTTCCATCTATACTAAGCCAACTTCGTATTGAAACTGTTTCGCTCATGAGTGTGTGAGTGGGTGAGCTGGTAAGGACATGCTTCTAGAATAAAAAAGAGAGGGTATATCAATATTACTTGTCCATCGCAGCCTCCAGCGTGTATTCGTACGGTCGCACAGGACGCTGATCTTTTGGCCGTTCCATGTCCATGCAGAAGAGGTGTGCATGGTTCTGGGGGTGAACTTTGGGTGAGTCGATCAGTGCCATGGAAACCTCTTCCGCCTTGTCATACATGTTGTTTTCGATCATGTAGGTCACCACTTGCCGGTGCATTCCCGCCAAACATTCATCCAGCCATCCGTGTTGCTTCAAGACGTCAACTGGATAATGGAGTTTTAAAATATGTTTATTTTCTGTTTTTCCCCTCTACTAGTTAGCTGGAAGCATCAGGTTCTTAACTGTGTTTTGTTTCTTGAAAGCACTTGTGTGTGTGTGTGTGTGTGTGTGTGTGTGTGTGTGTGTGTGTGTGTGTGTGTGTGTGTGTGTGTGTGTGTGTGCGTGCCTTCCTGTGTGTGTGCATGTGCTGACATTTTATGTATAAGCTGTACATCACTTTCAGGTCAGCATCAGTGGGGATACAGTGCTTTTCACTTATTCATTTTCATTATCACAAAAAGACAAGTGCCTCCTATCCAGACGCCCTTTGAGGTTTGGCAAAAATACAGCACTTAACAACTGCCTTACGACAGCTTACATGTTATGCCTGTATGACCTGTATGCCGATAGCTGTAAGTTAGGTTAGTGGGTGTATACTGGCATGCTGACGTCCATACGGAATCCTAAGCTGGCATAGGATACCATAACAATCAGCAAGCCTTTTTGAGAATCAGACGTCAAGAACGAAAGCGAAAGATATGCAACTTACAGATCTCAATGTACAGTGGCATCACTTCCTTCATTTTGTTCTGTTTCAGCATGTTGGCAAACAGGTTTTCACGGCATCGCCGAAACTCCTTTTTCGTCTTCTCAAATTCATTCACCTGTAAGAAAACAGATTTTTTAAAAATGTTTTGTGCATTAAGATTATGAGTCGGTCGGCGGTCTAGTGGTTACCGGTAAGACTTTGTCACCAATATGAGAGGTCAGGTTCAAGTCCCACTCGGGGCAAAGAATTTTTCCTTCTCGTACGTGGCACCGTTCATTCGGGCCGATCGTCAGGGGTTCTCTCCAGGTACTCCGGCTTCCTCCCCCTCTGCTTTGGAAATATTCAGCCCATTAAATTCAAATACATGTAATTTTAAATTCCAAAACTGAAATTGCTTAGCTGACCCTCCGTATCACGTGATTGTAATGTGTTCACGTTCAGTATGTGGGAGAATGTGTGTGATTCACGTGAGCGTGCATGTTGGGTTCAGTTCACGGTGCTTTGAGCCAATTCAAGAAACTGGGTAAATCGCCTACACAATACACAGTTCCTTGTATTATTATCATTTTTATTATTTTTGTTGTTGTTTTTTAAAGCCTATAAAGAAACTGAAAAGGTGTGTGTATGTGTGTGTCACTCTGCGTGCGTGCGTGCGTGCGTGTGTAAGTGTGTGTGTGTGTGTGAGTGTGTGTGTGTGAGTGTGTGTGAGTGTGTGTGTGTGTGTGTGAGTGTGTGTGTGTGAGTGTGTGTGTGTGAGTGTGTGTGAGTGTGTGTGTGTGAGTGTGTGTGTGTGTGAGTGTGTGTGAGTGTGTGTGTGTGTGTGTGTGTGTGTGTGTGTGTGTGTGTGTGTGTGTGTGAGTGTGTGTGAGTGAGTGTGTGTGAGTGTGTGTGTGTGAGTGTGTGTGAGTGTGTGTGTGTGAGTGTGTGTGTGTGTGAGTGTGTGTGTGTGAGAGTGTGTGTGTGTGTGTGTGAGTGTGTGTGTGTGAGTGTGTGTGTGTGAGTGTGTGTGTGTGTGTGTGTGAGTGTGTGTGTGTGTGTGTATGTGTGTGTCACTCTGCGTGCGTGCGTGCGTGTGTGTGTGAGTGAAGGACAGAGTGAGCTGGTTGATTACCACTACTGATCCCTCGTTAATGTGCAAGCAGTTAATTTTCACTCACCTCGTATATAGCTATGGCCTTGCGTGTCCACTCCTCAGCTTTGGCATAATTCCTGCGATGCATCTCCAAAGTTCCGAGATTCATGAATGCTGTTGCAATCACTGGGTGCTCCCAGCCCACTGCGTTGGCTTTTGTCTGAAGAGATCTTGCAAAACAAATTGAGCAGCATGGATGAAATTAAGTTCAACAGGGTAAGAAATAGCAGATGCACTGACCCCGTAGTGTAGTGGTTGGCACTTCGGACCATGGGTTCGAGTCCCAGTCGAGGCAAGCAGTATTTTTCCTACGTAGGTCGGCTCCTACCCAGAGCGGGTGTGCTATGGGCCCAGTGGGGAGGCTGTTGCCACACAGCCGAGGTCCACCCACTTCACGGGTGCGACTTTGGGGGCGCTTCCCTTGATATGACACGAAGATCAGTTACCTGGGTCCAAGATTTAAGCATGTGACCGGCCCCCATAGTGTAGTGGTTAGCACTTCGGACTATGGACTGGGAGACACGGGTTTGAGTCCCAGCCGAGGCAAGCGGGATTTTTCCTACTTAGGTCGGCTCCTACCCAGAGCGGGTGTGCTATGGGCCCAATGGGGAGGCTGTTGCCACACAGCCGAGATTCACCCACTTCACGGGTGCGACTTTGGGGGTGCTTCCCTTGATATGACACATCTTATGATGTAGATGATTACACGGCCGGCACCGCAGGTGCCGTAGTTCCAGGGCTTGGCTAACGCCGGGATATTTATGACAGGAAGTGTGGAATGCGGCCCTGTCCCGCAGTCCCAAACCAAACGGACTTCCATGGCATCATCTTACCATCATCCTCATCTCCATCATCATGCATACCGGTAATAAAAATTGCCCCAGCTTTCGAGCCCTCCGTGGATTCCACCCATGACCTGGGAGGAACACCACTGGAGCTGGCAAAGACTAAGAGTTGGAGCAGCAAAGAAAGAAGCAGCAGACGCTTTAGTGCCAATTAAATGTATGATAATTTAGCATAATTATGTGTTCAGACATTCTGCCAATGACTGTGATACTTCGTATTTGCTGGAATGTGAACACTGGCTTTCACTTCCATTGTCAAAACACTGTCACCAGCACTGTCACTCTTCTCCTGAATAGGGAGCCAGGGTGGCTGAATGGTAGAGCGTTGGACTTCCAATGCTCGGGTCGCGAGTTTGTATCCTGGCTGAGGCCAAATATTTGTGCTGGTTTTTTTCATCGTTGCCCCATCTTTGATATCACCCGTATGTATTGGAAACGGATGACCCCCAAACACCCACCCCACCCTTCTCCTGAATCTACAGCAGCCTCCACTGCCAGGGAAATCAAAGATAAAGCAACTCTAGTGATCAGGAAAGGTTAATTCTGAGGCTGCCGGAGTTGAACAGGAAAATAAATCATGGCAAATGACGTTTTTCGTAACCCTACTGGAACTTCAATGGGATAATACCAGTAGTTATTATTACATGACACACCCTCTGAAGTTTAATAATTTTATACTCAAAGACCAGAGTGATACATACTTCAAGTAAACCTCTTCTGCTTTATCCAGATTTTTCTTGCGTCTGTAGATGAGCGCCATGTTTGTGAACAGATTGCCAACTTCCAGCGGCATTTGACCAAAACAACCCTCTTCATACGCCTGCGAAGGAACAAGAAAGCAAATGAACATGCTGATGAGCATGTGTGCATATACACTCCCTCCTCCTCCCTCCCTCCCTTTTTGATAAAATCTGGAAAATTCTGCAGTCACAGAAGGATCAAATCACTTTAAGCACACACCAATCTGCATCCATGCCTGACTTGGTTAGGTGGTAAGAGCCATGAATTTTTTTTTGGATCCAACCATAACAATCTTTCCAGACTGAAGTCCAAAGTGCCCCCCCCCCCACCATTCCTCCCAAGCACACTCAATGTACAAGTGACATCAGTGTCTGATATTGATATTGATCACTGTTGTGATGTTAGGTTTTTTCCTTCTGTAAGGTTGATGGGGGGTTGCGTGATGTACGCAGGGTTCGTATGACCTCGGGTGAGGGGAATGATCACAGGCAACACCAGGTTGAAGTGTATAATACAGCAGCTCTTTATTCCTGAAGTGAACAGACTGGAGGTGAAAGATGTGAGCAACATCATTCAGTCAAGTTCTCAAGCAAATGTGGCTAGCTAGAGAATTCTGACTACAATTTCAACTACATCTTACTCCGATTGGTCAACCAGTAACTGTTGTTTATGGTCTGTTGCACACTGAGCTCTCACTCACCCACACAAGCACTACTGAGTTTACATACACATGTGTACTGGCTCACACACAGACACACCCCCAGATATTCACACAAACAGGCAGGCAGGCAGGCAGGCAGGCAAGCAAAAGCACACACACACACACACACACACACACACACACACACACACACACACACACACACACACACACACTATGCTACCTTACATTCTCCCCCCCCTACAAGAAATGTCGTCCTCGACATTTGTAAAAACCAAATCAAGGGAAAATGCTATCATATTATATATACAATACACATTATTATATACAATTAAAAGAACCCAATTCATTTCAAATCAATGGTTACAAATTAATCACTGTACAGGGATCCCAAAATCTAAACAATTTACAATTATGCACGACTGTCTTCGAGCACTGTTCATGTGATGGTGAGTACTTCACTCGTCCTGCAGGAATGTCTTGAGGAAAGAAACTGTCGCTCTCACACGACTTACTACCCTCGCATGCCGGCTCTCCACGTGATAATCAGACATCCAGTTAGGTCGTCTGCGTACACGGTCTGACCTCCTTACTGTATCTACTGAGGCGTCACTGTCGCACTCAGGGGCGGCAGCTACACTGTCAGGTTGATCCAAAGTCTCCTCAGACCTGACTGTGTCTTCAGTTGTTTGAATGTCATTCACTTCCCTATGGGAACTTGCACTGACCTCAGGACACACACCCGAACTCTCAGTCTTCGGCACCTGAGCTGGTTCCGGCTTAAGTTCTGGTAGCACCTGAGGGTCTGTGGGGGGCTCAGGTTGCACACTGGTACTCTCGTTCTTGGGCACCTGGACTGGTACCGACTGAGGGTCTTGTGGCATCTGAGGTCCTGAGCTGGGCTGCTGCATCTGGGTCTCAGCACTGGGCTGCTGGGGCTGGGTCTCTGTAGTAGGCTGAGGCTGTAGCTCGGCTGGCTCTCCACTAGAGATGGGCAGGAGGAGGTTACGATGAAGGGTTCTGGTCCGACCCCTCCCTCCTTCAGGTGCTAACTGGTAGACTGGCACCTCCTCTGAAGGCTGAGAGATGACCAGGTACACCTCCTCAGACCATCTGTCGTCGAGCTTGCCCTGGGGAGTCACGTTGCGGACAAGCACACGGTCGCCTTTCTGCACGGTGGACCCTCTGACTCTGCGGTCATAGTGTTGCTTCTGCGTCTGCTGTGCTGCTGAGGTATGGCGTCGCACTGTCTCGAAGGCTGCTCGGAGACGCTCACTCAAAGCTTTGCCATACTCTGAGTAGGACTTCTGGTCTCTGGGGTTGCGAGGCTGCGTGCCGAACTGCAGGTCTACGGGCAGACGAGGATGTCGGCCAAACATCAAGAAGTATGGTGAGTATCCCGTTGTGTCATGCTTGGTGCAGTTGTAAGCATGAGCCAAGGCAGCAGCGTGAGCCTTCCAGTTCGCCTTCTGGCTAGGGTCTAGCGTCCCTAACATACCGAGGAGTGAGCGATTAAAGCGTTCGCAGACACCATTCCCCATCGGATGATAGGGTGTAGTCCTGGACTTGCTCACACCGGTGATCTCACACAGTTCTTTTATGATGTTGCTCTCAAAGTTGCGACCCTGATCACTGTGCAGTCGGGCTGGGAATCCATACTGCAGGAAGAAATGTTCATACAGGGCCTTGGCTGTTGTCTTGGCGGTTTGGTTGGTGGTGGGTATCGCTTTTGCAAACTTGGTGAAATGGTCTGTGATAACCAGAATGTTCTCCACACCGCCTTTGGATGGTTTCCAGTGACAAAAAGTCTGTGCAAACTAGTTCCAGTGGTTCCGTCGTGGTAACAGACACAAGCGGTGCTTTCGAAGGTAAAGTCTTTCGTCTAAGACATCTGCCACACGACTGGATGTACTGGAGGAGGCTGGTTAGACATCCCAGGCCAGAAAAATCTGTCCCTCAACAGTTCAACTGAACGATCAAAGCCTAAATGTCCCACCTGGTCGTGCACACCACGCATAGCCTCAGTACGACGCGCTGCAGGTAGCACAAGCTGTTGGACTTCTCCGTCGTCGACGTGGCGTCGGCGATACAGTACATCCTCTTGAAGGGATAAGTCTGACCGTAGGAGTGACAGGCCAGCCTTACTGGTGACTTTGGAGGTAGGGTTCTGAAGGTGGTTAATCACTTCCAGCAGCTCTGGATCTGCCCTCTGCTCGGCCTTCCAGTCGGGCTGGTTGGACGTGGCGGAACCATCAATGTCTTGCTCGGTTACCAGTTGCCCAAGGTACACCGTCTCAGCAAGAGGTGGACTGCAGCATTTCCCTTGCAACAACGCTGCTACGACTGGAGCAGGTGTGGTATTTGCAGAACCCCAGTCGATGCGGGACAGCGCATCTGCATCACGATTGAGACGTCCGGCACGATACTCGAGGCTGAAGTTGTAGTTGGCCAGCTGCGCAACCCACCGATGACCCGCTGCATCAAGTTTGGCAGTAGTGAGGACATAGGTGAGGGGGTTGTTGTCAGTTCTCACCACGAAGTTGGCACCGTACAGGTAGTCGTGGAACTTGTCAGTGACTGCCCACTTCAGCGCTAGAAATTCTAGCTTGTGGGCTGGGTACCGACGCTCTGCTTGGTTCAAACCTCTGCTGGCATAAGCGATGACACGGTCTCTGCCGTCCTGATGCTGGTAGAGGACTGCCCCCAAACCCTCGGTGCTAGCATCAGTGTTGAGGATGAAGGGTTTCTGAGGGTCAGCATAGGCGAGGACAGGCGCTGAGGTGAGACGCGCCTTGAGCTGGTCGAAGGCTTGCTGCTCCTCTTCACCCCAATGAAACTTGCGCTGCTTCTTTCCGTTCTTCGGACACGCAGTGAGATTGTGGAGGGGTCTTGCGATTCTGGCGAAGTGAGGGACGAACCGGCGGTAGAAGCCTGCAAAGCCCAAGAAGCTCTGGACTTCCTTCACAGACTTGGGTGTGGGCCAGTTCTTGACGCACTCAATTTTCTCAGGACAAGTATGAACACCCTCTGGAGTTACTACATGGCCGAGGAAGGAAACAGAGCGTTGCAGCAAGTCAGTCTTGTCAAGTCTGATCTTGAGACCAGCATCCTCAAGCTTTTGCAAAACCAGGTCTAGTCTCTGCAGGGTGAGTATCAACAGTCTTGCTGAAGACTAAAATGTCATCAAAGAAGAGAAGACACGCGGGTCAGGTGTGCATCGCCCATGCAAATCTCCATAAGTCTCTGGAAGGTAGCTGGTGCATTGGTAAGTCCAAAAGGCATGCGATTGCACTCAAAGAACCCTAAGTTTCCTACACTGAAGGCAGTCTTTTCCTTATCCTCTTCAGCAAGTTCAACCTGCCAGTAGCCGCTGCGTAGATCTAGTTTGGAAAACCACTGTGAGCCGCTGAGCGCGTCAAGCGTGTCTTCGATCCTTGGTAAGGAGTACGCATCTTTGATGGTCAAGCTATTGAGTCTTCGAGATCGATGCAGAATCGAAGCCGGCCATCTTTCTTTCGTACGAGGACAACATTTGACGAGTAGGGGCTCTCCGACTTACGGATGACGCCTAACTCCAGCATCTCCGCGAGATGACGACGAACTTCATCCACCATGGCTGGAGGTATGCGCCGAGGACGCTCCTTGAAGGGGACGTCGCTGCTGAGCTTGATGTGGTGTTTCCTGACCTCGGTGTGGCCAAGGTCAAGGTCATGCTTAGAAACGGCCTGTTCATGTTTCTCCAGAATCTGACGTAGACCGATGCTTCTCTGCTTCCTGGACATCAGGAGACACCCGACTGACAAGGTCCTCAACAAAGTTCTCAGTAGGTTTACCATCTGCAGTTGTATCTGTCACATCAGACTCAGGGATAATCACATCAGCTAGCTGAACACTTGCAATAGCTGTATGTGCAGGCACAGTCACAGGTTTGCACGTTGGGTTGAACAGTTTGGTTTTTTGTCTCTAGCGTCTTCACACCGGGCTGAGCGCGTAGTACAAGGGGAAGTAACACAAGACCTCCTGGCACTGATATGCTATCACTGTCAACGACTACACTAGCTTGCAGTCCAACCGCAGTGATCTTAGCACTACCAGTCACTTCTACACAGGCACCTGGAGGAACAGTCACTGCTTTGTCGCACAACACCTGCCCTAAGGGCCTGAGCAGCATCTCGTAATGTCTGATGCTCTGTAACTGCTGTAAGTGCAAGACGCCATGCTGAAGATAACTTAGAGTCACTACTCGGAATGTCACCACGAAGCTCGTTCCACACCACCTGAAGAAAGTTTGTGCCTAGCAGTACAGGAACGTTGCTATGATACTCAGTTGTCCTTGACTACGAGCAGCAGTGTCGGCACTACACAGTCACTAGTCTCCGTCAGCTTAACGTCCGCTTGCACATAGCCCACATAAGGCAAAGACTGACCACCTATGCCTCGCACAGTAATCAAGTCTGTGACACGTTGAATGGGTAACTCTAGCTGCGCTACCAGGGATGCTTGATATCGTTGATACCATCGATCCTGTGTCCAGTAAGGCACTTTGTGTGATGACCGTTTGACGTTGATGTCGAAGATGTTAGAAGCGCCAACAAGCGGGGTAGATGCAGGAGTCGCTTGCTGTTGGGGGCTGTGAGTGTGACGCTGACCCGGAGTACGCCCCTTCACTCTGGGCCCTTGGGCGTTTCCCGACTTATTTTTGCAATCTGCTTGGCGATGTCCCTTCTGTTTTACACTTGTAACACTTGCCCTGGGAACGTTGCACGGGGCAGTCGCTTCTATCTAGGTTGTCGAGACGCTGCATGATGCGTTCCAGCTGTTGAGACACGCCTGCTGGTTGCTGAGCTGACGCTGTATGTATGACGGTATTTCCTCCGGACTCTGCCTCAAACTTGTCGCGCTGCCAACGAAGAATGTCTGAGAAGGTGGCACCGGAGTCAACACGATGACGAAGTGCATCACGCATAGCAGGAGATGCAAGGCCACTCCAGAACTTGCTGCGAAGCATGCTGTCGGCGGCTTCTAGTTGCCAAGTTCCTGTCTGCACATCTCACGTCTGCAACAATCCGTTCCAAACGGCAGGCCCATCCTACCGCTGTTTCCGATGGCAGCTGCTTGGAGGTATAAAACAGTTCATACAGCTTCTCCGCCGGTTTGCACACAACCAAACATTTGGTCGAGCTTCTGTAGTGCCGTCTGCAGGGTTCGTACTGTCATCAAGCTGGAGTAAGACATCAGCAGCCAGTCCCTTCACTGACCGTCGCATAGCCATGAAGAATTGTAGACTCAGGGTGGTTGGCTTGGAGTCCGATGATTTCAGCCCGCCACTGGCTGTATCTGGCATCCTTGTCCTCCCCGGAGGAAGAGCGCCAGTCGAGGAGGGAACGTGACTGCATGGACAGTCTGAGAGCCAGCAGTAGCTGAAGAATTGTCGTTACCCGCGTGCAGAAGGTGCAAAGAGCCTGGAGGATGGCCCGTTGATCATCTTGGGAGCGTTCGCGCAGAGTCGTGATGAGGTCCTCAATGGACGCCATGGTAGTAGACAGCAGTCAGTGCTTCCTTCTAATCACCGAGGTCCCCATATCGGGCGCCAGTGTAAGGTTGATGGGGGGTTGCGTGATGTACGCAGGGGTTCGTATGACCTCGGGTGAGGGGAATGATCACAGGCAACACCAGGTTGAAGTGTATAATACAGCAGCTCTTTATTCCTGAAGTGAACAGACTGGAGGTGAAAGATGTGAGCAACATCATTCAGTCAAGTTCTCAAGCAAATGTGGCTAGCTAGAGAATTCTGACTACAATTTCAACTACATCTTACTCCGATTGGTCAACCAGTAACTGTTGTTTATGGTCTGTTGCACACTGAGCTCTCACTCACCCACACAAGCACTACTGAGTTTACATACACATGTGTACTGGCTCACACACAGACACACCCCCAGATATTCACACAAACAGGCAGGCAGGCAGGCAGGCAGGCAAGCAAAAGCACACACACAACACACACACACACACACACACACACACACACACACACACACACCACACACACACACTATGCTACCTTACACTTCAATTATATGTACTGTTTGTAACAATATTCAAAGCATGTGTAAGCCACATCCTCACTGTTCAACACTGAGAAATTAGAAGAAAGACAGAAAGGTAGTCACCAGCACAGTACCTCTAAGGCTTTCTCATCATACTCAAGGGCCTTGTCCAGTTCTTGTTTGTACATGTACACCAGACCAAGGTTTGTGTACGCTGATGCTTCGTTCTTCTTATCCTTGTTGTTCTTGTGGAACTCGGCCGATAATATCAGATGTTTTATAGCCTGCAAACAAGACAGTCCTACATCATTTGCCTAAGCAAGGTTTTCTGGGACACATTTGGGAGCACTATAGCCACTCACTGTATTGGAATTCGTCTTTTTTTGTTGTTGTTGTTGTTTTGCTGTTTTTTTCATATTATCTTTTGTTGTTATTGGAATTACATGTATTACTTTATTACTTTTTTTCTTTCTTTTTTTTTCTTTTCTTTGTTTTTGGGGGGGTGGGGGGGAGTATGTTGTTCTAAGTTTGTCTCTGCAATATACACACTGTAACTGATAATGCTGATAAATTCTCTCAAAAAATGAAAACAGCTAGGTGGGAGGTGCTGCACCCTGGTAATGCATTGCCCCCAGGGCAGCAACCCAAATTTCCCAGAAGGGATATAACGACAGTTAAAAAGACTACCCTCCCAACCCCCCAAAAGTAATAAGAAAAATCCTGCTTCATCATCATGGGAATGACTTGCCTTATCATAGTCTCCCATGTTCATGTAGACAATGCCCAGTCCGTTGTTTGTGTAGGCGATCTGCTTGCGAATCTCTAAATCTTCCTTTTCCGCAAGATCCCTGTAATAATTTTAAAAAGGCAGAACAGTGATTAAAAAGGGAAATTTTGCACACACCCCCCATGCCTACCCCGCATTTAAAACTTTCAAACAAAAAAAACTGGAAAATGCAG
Source organism: Batillaria attramentaria (assembly GCA_018292915.2). Lineage (NCBI taxonomy): Eukaryota > Metazoa > Mollusca > Gastropoda > Batillariidae > Batillaria > Batillaria attramentaria. The sequence goes on from JACVVK020000266.1 coordinate 253,236, forward strand.
AACGTACTACAGCACAAGTTTCAGGAATACACCAAGAATACATACACATCAACCAAGCTTCAGACACAAAATTGTATCACTGTGTTGGCTCAGGGAGCCGGGGTGGTCGAATGGTAGAGCGTTGGACTTCTAATGCTCGGGTCGTGAGTTCGATCCCCGCTGGGGCCAAATATGTGTGCTGGCTTTTTCATCGTTGCCCCGTCTTTGATATCACCCTATGTGGTGGAAAAGGACGTTAAACCCCCCAAACACCCACCCACACCCACCCTGTGTTGGCTCACCTGCATAAAATTACACTCCGTACAAATGCGGTATCCTGAAAATGTTAGTCAGATGACCTGGTTTTGCTCAAGTGAGATGAAAATGAGTTGGATATTGGCAATCAAAATCACTCATACATAATGCCAGCCCTCCCCTCAACCCCCCCCCCCCCCCCACCACCACCACAAAAAAATATTCAGTCTTTCACTGACCACCTATGTTAAATTTTAAAGTCCACAAAGAAATCTCATTTAGACCCGATAGATTTTTCATATTTATTTAGATCTTGTTTTAATGCGGGAATTTTTATGTTTTATAAGACCTGGCAGGAAGGGACTTTCATGAGCCGCGAATTAGCCTTTGTTGCTTGCGCGGCATTAAGCCCTAAATAACTAACTAACTAACCACAAAAAAAAAAAGGAGCTGGTCTGGATTAAGTCCCTTTTGTACCCTGCCTTGCAGTTATGCCACCTAACACATCGCAACCAAGAGAGATTACAAGATCAGCTACTGCGTCCAAGATTCAAGCATGTGTGCATGTGTGCATGAATGCATGCAAGCGTAAATACGTACGTGCTTGCATACTTGAGTACGTGTGTGCGTGTGTGTGTACGAATTTGACTCACTTCTCAAACGCAACAAGGTTTGCTTCATGTGCCTCTCTCGCTTCCCGATGGCGGTCCATGCTGGAATAGTTACAAGCGCGATAGTAGCGAGCGTCCCTTAGGAATTCCTTCCTCTTCTCTTCATCCATTTTTCCTTCTGCGTTCTCCTGAAAAAAAGTCAAAATGAGGTGTAAAAGACATGCACATATGTGTGCGTGTGTGTTTGTGTGTGGGGGGGGGGGGGGGGAGGGGTCCTACATCATGCCTACAATTTGTTATCTTACTGTTGTTTTTATGCCCGTCTGATCATCAATAATTGCCCTACTGCAAATTTTTGTGTGTGTGTGTGTGTGTGTGTGTGTGTGTGTGTGTGTGTGTGTGTGTGTGTGTGTGTGTGTGTGTGCGTGCGTGTGTGTGTGAATGGTATTTCAGCAAACTGTTCTCTACGTGTGTGTGTGTGTGTGTGTGTGTGTGTGTGTGTGTGTGTGTGTGTGTGTGAGTGTGTGTGTTTCTTTCTTTAAATATGTGTTGGCATGTGTGTTTGCCTATGTGTGCATGCAAATCACAGAAAAAAAAAACAAAAAACATTTCCCATCATCCATTTACTATCACCAATTTGCAAGAATTACCAATATGCGGATCTCCCTTTCCAGCGCTCTTTCCACACCAGGGAAGTGCATCACGAGGTCGAAGAACGATCTCATGTGGGCCAGACACACGCGCATCTACAGGAAGGAAATGCAAAATTGTAAACCATGATTTATACAAAATGGTACTAGTAAGTCTGCTCAAATATACCAGTACCAAATATTTCTTTTCACAAGACCTAAGAACAGCGTTTTAGTTTTACTAAGAAAGCATGCAAACCTGATTCTAGGACTGTCGTTTGGTCAAACCTTTTTTTTTTTTAATCATAATAATAATAATAATAATGAGTATTGTATAGGCGCTTTACCCAATTTCATGAATCGGCTCAAAGCGCCGCGAACTGAACCCAACACGCACGCTCACATGAATCACACGCATTGCCTCACACACTGGACATACCGGTAAACACATTACAATCATGTGGTGCAAAGGGTCAGCTCAGCTATTTAAATTCTGGAATTTAGAATTGCATTTATTTTTCAAATTTGGTGGGCTGAACATTTCCAAAGCAGAGGAGGAGGAAGCAGGAGTACCCGGAGAGAACACCCGACGGTCGGCCCAAATGAATGGTGCCACATGTGAGAAGGAAGAATTCTTTGCCCCGAGTGGGACGCGAACCCCTAACCTCTTGCATTGGTGACAAGTCTTTTAACCACTAGACCACCGACCGCCCCGAACAGTCTGAATTCGCAGAGTCTGCAGGAGATGCAGTGGAAATTATTTTGCTCATGAAAGCATATGTTAGAGTAGGAAGGCATTTGATGGAAAACCACCTATTCCATTTGTTTGTTTTCTTTTTTGTTGGCTGTCTGGGTTACTACATGTAGATAATAATAATGATAATAATCAAATTAATATAGGGACTTTATCCTAAACACTTGGCTCAAAGCGCCGTGAGCGAAACCCAACACGCATGCTCATGTGAAGCACATGCATTCTCTCAGACATTGGACATAAACAGATAACAACTATGTGTTGCGTTTTGATGTAAGCGTGCATGTTGGGTTTAGCTCATGGCGCTTTGACTATCATTTTGACGTTACTGGGTCTGCAGCAGGTACATACTCTGGCTCCGGGAGACTTGTCCTCCCCTAGCGCTCCTTCCTGCGTAAGAAGGTAACAGCTGGCAACTGCACAATCAAAAGACTTCAGCAGCATGTCCGCCACGTCGCGCCACTTGGTCTCCGTCCATTGCCACAGCTCCAGCAGGTCAAGGTCATGCTCACTGCCAATACAAAGGTCACACAACGAAAGTGATATTATGTTCACCCACATAACATTGCTTTGTGTTTTTCAACAGCCTACAGGAAAATGCACAAGTAGCTCAGACAATTATAGGTACGCATATTTACAGACTGTGAGTTGACTAGAACTGAACTGAATAAAAGTGAATGAAAGCTTCATAAAAGCATACATGGGATCAGCCAAAAACCAAACAGACAGAAAACGTCTGTGGTTTTGGGTTGTTGTTGTTTTTTCCTATCCTTCTCTTAAAACCTCTCCCCGAGCGTTGTAAGCACTCAGTCAGGGTAGCGTCGATAATCACGTCACCATCATCATCATTCTCAACATCATCATCAATAATCTGGGAACAAATCTGAAGGGACTTGTAACACACCCATCCATGATGATGAAGACAGAAAGATCCGAGAGCGATCTGATGAGCCCCTCTCTGTCCCCCTGCGCTTTCTGCAACCAGATCAGCTCTGACATTGCGTGTACGTTCTGTGCCTCACACAGCTGTTTGGTTGGTGTCCATGGTGTAAGTCCCTGAACACAGGACAAGCAATATCACAAAACAAAAGAAAAATAGAATCTCACCAACTCTTGTAAAAAGAACCAAAATCAACACAAGAAAGGAGAAAACACAAGAACAGAATTTTGCCAATGCAGCAGAAAAAGAAATGCATGACACTACATGCACAATCTGGTGTTTGTGGTTCACGTGATGGTGTGTGCTGGGTTAAAATCACACCAGTCTGAGCCACGCTATCACCATGAGCACTGGTGACGTCCTTACTATTTCAATGTGTTTTGTTCACCACAAAAGCTGATTTCAAAGACGGTGACAATGATCAAAATATGTCAATACAAACCATATAACTTGACCTTGTCAACATTTGAACCCGCGAACTTCGGCTCAACCTCCTGAGCAACGTGTACACTGCCTCAAACTTGTGAGGGGATATCTTTCTTTTTTTTAACTGAGGTATTATTGGCAGTTTTACAATAAATAGGAAAACACAGTCTGTGTGCAATACCCACCTTCCTAATGCCATCAAAGTATTGTATCAGCTTCTCTCTGATCCTCATTCTGATGGAGAAAAAAATCAACATGCATGATTGTCAAGAAGAGGCAAGAAACACAAACCAATATCAACAAATTTAATCTTTTCAAAATGTAAAAACGAGGAAATGTAAAGATTATTTAAAAAAAAAAAAAACCCAACAACAACAGCAATGGAAACTCACTCTTCTTCAGCACTTTGCAAGTAGCGTTCCCTCACAGCATCTTTGAACTCAGATATTGCAAACCTGAAAACGCACATAAATTTATTTCAACAGGCTACTGATGTGATGTGAATTATTCTGATAATGAAAATAGTGTGTGATAGTGAATAATGCATGCGAAGGCTCCAACACCCCCGCTCACCACCCGCACCCTTTCCCCCCAAAACAGTGTCTGATTCCTGACGAGAGCTAAATCCTCCTTTGTCAATGCAAAGATTGCCGCATGCAGTACTAGCAAAGAACTGTACACTGTCACCGACCAGCTGCTTGCAAAGGTCAAGTCCTCACCCCTCCCCACATCGTGCCCTGTGTCTGACCTGCCGTCCAGGTTCTCCACCTTTTTCATCAACAAGGTACAGGCCATTCGCGATGGTCTTGACTCCCAGTTTCCCGAGGCCCACTCCGCTACAGCAAGCGATGCCTGTTTCCGGGGTCGTACTTTTTCTGTGTTCAGACCCGTGTCTGATGAGGACGTCCATCGTCTTCTTATGAACACATCCCCCAAGTCATGTGAACTGGACCCTGTTCCGACGTCACTCCTATATGAGTGTCTAGATACTGTGTTGCCATACATCACCCATGTTATCAACCGTTCCCTTGCATCTGGTGTTTTTCCACAACTGTACAAAAACGCTGTTGTCAAACCTTTGTTAAAGAAACCCTCCCTCGATCACAATGGGCTGAAAAAACTATAGGCCCGTGTCTAACCTACCTTTTCTCTCCAAAATAATTGAGAAAATTGTTTTGTCACAGCTGCTGGAACATGTGGCATCAAATGCTCTCATGGATCCTTTTCAGTCAGCCTATAGATCTTGTCATAGTACTGAAACTGCACTGCTGAGGATCCTGAATGACTTGTTGCTTGCTCTGGATGATGGTAAGGTGTCGGTACTCGCTCTCCTGGATCTATCCAGTGCGTTCGACACGATTGACCACGTCACGCTGACCGATCGACTTCAGTTTGTCTTTGGGATTCAAGGCACGGTTCTGTCTTGGTTTAAATCGTACCTTTCAGAGAGGTCTCAGACAGTTTCGGTGAGTGGTCACCGTTCTGATCCTGCTTTGCTTCAGTTCGGTGTTCCGCAAGGTTCAGTGCTAGGACCGGTTCTTTTCCTGCTGTATATGCAACCTCTGTCCTGTGTTATTGCGAAACACTCTGTTTCTCACCATGCTTACAGTGATGACACCCAGCTGTACAAGTCCGGTACCGTCAATGATGTCGATGACATCATCCAGAGCGTGACATTTTGGATGTTAAACAGTGGATGAGCATAAACAGACTCAAGCTTAATGAAGACAAAACTGAAGCTATGCTCATTGCATCCCCAAAAACATCTGCATCAGCCTTTCTACCTTCCCAAATAACGCTTGACAACACTACTGTTCGCTTTTCTCCTTCTGTGAAAAACCTGGGCGTAACGATTGAGCATGATCTGTCAATGAATAAGCAGGTGCTGAATTGCTGTAGAGCAGCCTACTTAGAGCTGCGACGCATTAGTACCATTAGATACCTATACTCACCCCTGAGGCTACTAACACAGTGGTCTGCTCATTTGTCCTGTCCCGTCTTGACTATGCAAACTCCCTCTTGTCAGGTTGCCATCAGTACCTCCTGGATCGTCTTCAGAAAGTTCAAAATTCAGCTGCACGTCTTGTTGTAAAAGCCAAAAAAACTGACCATGTTTCACCAATCTTACACTCCCTCCACTGGCTGCCCATCAGAGATAGAGTGAAGCACAAGCTCTTGTCCATTTGTCATGTATCTCTCTCCGGCACTGGTCCTTCCTACCTTTCTGAACTCCTTCATTGTTACACCCCTTCCAGGCAGTTACGTAGCTCCTCTGACACTAAAGTTCTGAGCACCCCCTCAGTAAGAACTAAAACATATGGTCAGAGATCCTTTTCCTTTCAGGCTCCAGCTCTTTGGAACCAACTTCCTAAACCGCTTAGACACACAGAGTCCAGTGCCAGCTTCAAATGCTGCCTCAAAACCCACTTATTTAAAACTGATTACTGATTTACTCTGCCCTTCCACACCGTGTCAGCCTGCTTGTTGTGAGTTACTGTTTAACTTTGAATGTTCCCTGTGAGTCTGTGTATGAAAGTGGTGTATGTATTTATGATGTACGGCGCTTAGAGCCTGTTTTATTTCATGTATAGGCGCCTTATAAGTCGTCATTATTATTATTATTATTATTCCTCTGGTGCCTGTTTCTACAGTCACTTTTTCTGGCCCCTAGCTGACTCAGTTTAGCCATTAAGAAGTATTTAACTTCAAATTTAAGAGCACCACAAGGCAGAATAACAATAAATGTTTACCCTGACCAGCTTTCCCTATGTATATATGTATTTATTTAATAATTATTAGAAACGGAAACGGTAATGACTGCAAAGTGGTTACAAGTTAAGCAAATAAAAGCGACACAAAAGGGACAGAAACCACTTAACTTTGACAAAGGACGGCACAGGTCGACGTTTCGGCTTACGCCTTCTTCAGGACATAAACAAATGGGACATAACTTCAACAAACAAACAAAAGGTAACTCTGCGGACGTACTGACATACACGGCGTGGGAAAAAAAAAACCAAAAAAAACGGTGGGCGAGAAAAGGACCAGAAAAAATAGTAAAAATATCACAACACCCACCCGTAATTATTAATTACATGTATTGATTCATTCATTATTTTATTCACATTGTTTTTTTTTTTTTTTTTTTTTTATTCGTTTTTTTTTGGGTATATCTGACATACATATAGAACAAACATTCATACTTTGGGGCTTTCAAACATACACAGTCATATCATTACATGCAACCATCCCTGGATACGTGGATGTATCATAACTACCATCGGAAAATACTTGAAAAATAAAAAAATAAATAATAGTAATATTACAATTGTAAGCAACAAACAAACCAACAAACAAACAAAAAAACCAAAACAAAACAAAAAACAAACGAACAGCCAGATGCGAAAAACGCACACACACAAAAGCCAGCAAAATCAAACAAATAAAACAAAGCACCATGCAAGCATAGACAGTAGTGGGTACATACACGTAAGTATTCATACATGTATGTGTACAGGATACATGTATATTTAAGACTACTCCTAGTAATAGGTTATTTCTCTCTCTTTCTCTCTCTCAGTCTCTCTCAACCACTTCCACACACACAATTGCCCCTCTACACACACACACACACACACAAGAAACCCCCCCCCCCCCCCCCCAAGAAAACACACACACACACACACACACACACACACACACACACACACTGGGTTAACATGCCATCAGTTTATCCGACTAATGACATATAGGGAGACCAATCTGTTGTGAATCTTGACAAAGTGCATCCAATGGCATTACTGTATTTTTCCACTATAAACCTGTGTTTAAGTATTTTTTTGACAATTGTGGCATTTGGAACAGTGTTTTGTAATTTGCTTTTGTAGATATGGAACTTGCATATTAAAATCAACAAATCTATAACCTTGTCTGTTTGTACATGTTGTTTTACACCAAGGATAATCAAAGTGGCTGACAGAGCCAGATTATCACAATGACTGCATTCCGATTGTATCCATGAAAGAATATCTGCCCAGAACTGTTGCACATATGGGCAGTCCCAAAATAAATGAATAATATTTTCCTCTCCTTGGCCACAAAAGGAGCACAATGAACTGTCTACCAAGTTACGCAGGTGCAAAAACCTGTTCGTTGGTATAAGTCTATGTAAGACTCTTAACTGAAACCATTTCAACTGTGGATCAGATGTATTTTTTACGGCCTTCAAAAACACGGACTTCCAGTTAATTTCCACTCCAAACTCTTCATTCCATTTTCTAATATAATAACATGTAATAACATTTACATTGTTTTTAATGGTGATTTTTTTTTTTTTTTTTTTGCCAATTGTGTACCAACTGTTCATTACAAATACGATTCTACAGCTTTGAACATGAAGTAAAACCACAGTGCTAGCAGACTGTTGTCCGTTGAACTTACCCTAGTTTCCCACGGTGTGAGATCGTGAAGTATTCCATGGCAAAACAAAGTGGTGACCATGTGTGGGAGTGGATGTTGAAAATGTTCATGATCTGCGTCTCAGTAAGACCCTCCCGTGACACCTCCAGAGCTGCCAAAATCTGCAAGAACATTGGGAAGAAAGAGCACTGTGTCCTTACAGTGATACTGATAGTCTCCCTTCGACCATTTACTGATGACTGCTTCACAAAGAACTCTGGCAGCGAACGAAACAGCAACCAGTAGAGGAGGAAATCCTGCAAAGACGCTGGTGATGGATAGGCCACACCCTCCGAAAACCCGCTTCCAGCACCACACAGCAAGCTCTCACCTGGAACCCACAGGGGAAGAGAAAACGAGGCCGGCCAAGAAACACCTGGCGACGTGACCTGGAGGCGGATACCAAGAGCATGGGATACAGCTGGGGACAGCTGGAGAGACTGGCCCAGGACCGAGAGGCCTGGAGAACCCTTGTCGGCGGCATATGCCCCAGAAGGGGCAAAAGGCGAGAGTGAGTGAGTGAGTGTGCTTCACGATTCACTCACAGCCGTATGAGCCATACACAAGACTGCCCTGAGCAGGCAAAGGGATTATGAGAGATTATGGAGTCTACTGCAGGCTGTGCGAGGCAAGGGAAGGGATAGGGCCTTGTGGAGAGAGTGCCCAAGCCTTGCGTAAAAACGTTGTGGAGTGGTGTCCAGTGCTGTTTAGTGGTCTAGCGCTCGTGAGTATTGGTAAGTCTTGTCATAATTTTATTATAATGTGGGCAGGGGGGGGGGGGGTAGGCCTGTGGACAGTTGGGAGTTAATACTCACCTCTCCAACGAGGTTTCCATTGTACTCTTTCACATTGTAGTCCGCCTCCAATCTCTCCAAACAGTTGTGTAGCAATTCTTTAATACTGAAATACACCAAACAGCCACTAATAAAAAAGATTAAAAACATCAGCTTTTGTAAATACACAATGGCCTGTAACTGCTGTTTGTAAGACTTTGTCGTTTTACTTAAATAAGCCACGAAAAAACTCGGAATGAAGGCAAGTAATGGCGATGGCCTTAAATAGCTGAGCTGACCCTTCGCACCAGGTGACTGTAATGTGTTTATGTCCAGTGTGTGAGAGAATGCGTGTGATTCACGTGAGCGTGCGTGTTGGGTTCAGTTCACAGCGCTTTGAGCTGATTCATGCAATTGGGTAAAGCGCCTATACAATACTCATTATTATTATTATTATTATTGGTTATGTGAATGTGAATACCGACCTTGCCACACTGATCAAAGACTTGATCTTGCTGTCCAGCTGCCGAAAACTGCCAAAGATTGACAACTCCTGTTGAGAAAAAGTATGGAGGCTGGTGAACAGCTATGGCATGTTACTGTGCCTATATATAGGCTTGTCATTTCCTGATAATCACTTTCATTTGAATAATTTACATACCACCCAAACAGCAGACTTCACACATCTTTGGACATTTAATTAATTAAATTAATTGAATTTAAAACTATGGGTATTTCATTATCAGTAAGAACAAAGGAAGGATAATTTCTCTCAAGTCCTGTTTTGACCTTATCAATTGTTTATACAATTTCACTTGTGCAAAGAAAGAGTAAGATAATTTTTCTGAAGTCCTGTTCCAGACTCTGATGTTTTTCATATTTTTTAACTCATGAAAAAAATTACTGCAACAGGCAACCTGATTAGTTAAAAAAAAAAGAGAGAGAGAGAGAGAGAAAAAAGAGAAGTACTTACAGCGAGCACAGTTTTCAAAAAGAGAGGGTTAGCAGTCTGTTGGGCCTTAGTGATGGTGCTCAGCTGTTGTTCTGATAACTCCTTTCCACTGTGGTTCAAAGTTTGCTGAAACCAAAGCAATTTTTTTAACATGCCTTCTTCCATGAGTACTAGGCACAAGACAAGTTTCCTTTCAGAACAGCTGAGTTTGCATGTGTGCTTTTATGCAAAATAGTGCATGATGATTAATGATAACTAGAGCTAAACGCTAACTCAATGCAAAACGCTGCCATGTGGACGTGAAAATTCAAACTGCGTTAAGCTTTCTACTCAGTATTGGCTGCAACACTATGCTGATTCCTCCATTTTCAGGTCACATGAAGCCTCGTGTTGGCACAATGCCAGACTGTGAGATGGCCGTCACTGTGCAGGTGCATGACTAAGTGGTACAATATTATACACCACCAGAACAGCGCAGCATGATTTATGAGCTCATATGCTAGCATAGTTGTAACAGGGTGCAGGGGTAGGATGGAAGTGAGGACAAGGAGGGTGATGTCCAAGGAAGAAGCACGGGCAACTTCAGTTAAATGAAGTAATTTATCTCATCAGTGGACAAACACGCTATGGACGGGCGTCTAGGTGTCTAGCACAGTAGCGGTTGCGTCTGCTTGTCGTGAGTTCTCCGCGCCAACTGGCGCTCAGTAGGGTGTGAGCGAAAATCATCCCACGCCCCTCAAAAACTCGGATCGGAATCTGGTCCGTTCAAGATCATACTTTCAAAATATTAAGCGATGCTTATGTGGCTCGTTTTTGATGCCCATCACACAACAATAATCTTCACATAAATAGAAAATTAACTAAATTTTCTTCCACCTTAGAATTGTGACAAATAAAGAATCAGTAAGTCATGTTGGGTCTGGATCTCCTTATGTTTCACTTTTTCATTTACACTGTAAAATATTTGTCTAAATACTGCAACATAGGCTGAAACTAGATACTTTCACATAGTATTACAGGCAGAGAAGTCTTTCATCAACTCTGCCCAGAAAGGAAGCGAACGAACCACACAAATGTCGCGCTGCACAGCCTCGTCCAAGGGCAGTAACTTGAGCGTGCTGTACTTGCGCTGTGTCAGCAGGATATCAAGAGTTGCCTGGTCTGTCTCGTCCGTGGCCACCACACACACCACTCCCTGAGGCAACTTCTCCGGCAGCCAGTACAGATGCTGTTGGGCAAAACATTTACAGTTATAAACAGTAAAGCCACCAAGTAAACAAGGATCCGAGCATGACCGATAACCGGTTGCTGAAAAACACACAAACCAAGAAAAGATGATAAAATTCTTACCTTGCTTGTTTTGCTGGGAGCCACCAGTCGGTTGACAGCATCAAACACCAACAGAACCGTTTTCCCCGTCTCCACCGCTCTCTCTAGCTGCTTCAGTATTGCTCGCTGGAGTTCCTTCCCCTTGGGCCTCGCTGGCTCTTTAGCTTTCACACCATCGCTGCTGTCCGAACTGCTCTTAGAATCTTTTGCTGCACCATCTCCGTTTGGGATGGCATGTGGTGTCTTGCTTCTGTCACCCTCTCCAGAAGATTCAGGTTTTTCTGGTGGTTTTGTTGTATCCCCAGTGCAGTCTCCATAATCTTTACCAGAGTCTGTGTTTTTGTCTCCTTTACTAACATCACCAAGTTGGTATTCTAGCTCAGTGTAGACAAAACCAAGGAGCTCTTCAGGGTCTGAAAGACGAAATAAGATGTTCACACTTACAGCAATACATGTATCTGGAACCTGAGTTTGTAACTGAAAACTCTTTTCTGGGTCAAAAATACAGAAACAAAATGATAGCACTTTCTGGAGTTGCAACTGCGACCTAAGATTATCAGCCGCAGCTGTTCTTAAAGGCAAAGTGTTTAAACAGCTCACAAGCATAAAAAAGCTAGATAAATATTTGAAACACCCCAAAACTATAGTTTTCAACATGGAGTGCTTCATGCATGATCATGGAAACTGGGTACACCAACCAGCATCTCTGACTTACTCCTAGTGCTCGGTGCGCAGCCAATGAAGTACGGCACAACAAGCACGTCTGGTTGCTTAGCAACTCGTTCCTGCAGCCAGTTACAGATAAGAGCAGACTTTCCACTGCCGGCGGGTCCCAGCACCAACATGTGGGGGGATTCTTGTGGTTGGTCACTGTCTGGAGGTTCTATTGTAATAAGAAGAAACATTTGTAATTTTAGAATAGAAGTTTATACATTTTTGTCATGGAATACTGCAATCATTTTGTAAACACTCCGAAAACTGTTCCACGGAAGGCTGACAAAATTTTTTTTTTTTGAAAATAACTAATTTTGCATAAGGGCTCTCATCGTGAGATGTGCTAGTGGTTTTGCGCAACAGACAAATTCCTTAGTGGTAAACTTTAGTTGTCATTCCACCTGAGTGCGCACACACCACACAATAGCCGGTGAGCACCTTCTCTCGCTGCAGTGTTTTGCATATACAGTGTACTACATTTTGCCTGTAATGCATGAACATGTATTATGGCGCCTGTCTCACCTTCGTGTACAAATGCATGCACATACACCAAGTGTGCACGCTAAAAATCCCACATTCATCTTTCGAAGAAGAGTAGGCCGTGGCTGGTGTCGTGGTAAACAGAAATACTGTCGTACGCACCAGAGTGAATAGCAGGGTGAAGATTTGCACATAAAGTAGCGCTTAGCAGCAGCAGGCTTTCACTGCTTCGTCCTCCAGCCCTGCAGCGCCGTGAGCGGGTGGGTGGGGGTGGGTGTTTGGGAGTTTAATGTCCTTTTCCACCACATACGAGTGATATCAAAGACGGGGCAACGATGAAAAAGCCAGCACAAACATTTGGCCCCAGCCGGGATTCGAACTCACAACCTGAGTATTGGAAATCCAACGCTCTACCATTCGGCCACCCTGGCTCCCCGCAGCGCCGTGAGCATTTCAGCAGAGATGGATATGTGCGCCGAGGAGAAGTCTACCATACCATATACCATACCATACCATACTTCAGCCTTAATCGTAGACAGCGGCTTACACAAATACACCTGCTATGCCTGGTATCAATGCCACAGTAACTACAAAAAGTGTCACTCATCCACCTGATCTGTATTCCTCTGTCGCTCATTTGTATTCCCATATTGCTGGTGACTGTATGCCTGCATTTCATGTCTTTCACATTTTTATCTCCTTCAACTTGGGCTATTACTCGACAAGAAAACTCAAATTCTCACTTAGTTTTTGATCCAATGTGTCAAAATCTTCAGGTTTCCCGGCATACTGCGATGTTCTACTGGCCATGAACGCCTTGTGCGGGGCAAACTCTCTTTCTCGCTTGGACATCTCCACATTCTGGGTCAGGACTTTGTTCTCCAAGTACTTCATAACCTCCTCGAACATCAGCCGGGCTCCCTGGAAACATAAGGCATCAAGAGGAAGCTGTAGATTTTTTTTTTCACTAGTCCCCAAACCACGCCTCTGCAAGGTTTTCTAGACAAACCCATTGTGAGAACAGTAACAGTTTTAAGGAAACAATACACTATGGTTCTTTTTGTTTTTTTCTCTTGATAATTTTTACCATTTGCAGCTCACAGTCATGGCCTCTCCGAGACGGAACGAGATCTTTACCATGCGCACTTGATGTTTATACAAGCATGTGTACATGGAAGTGAGACGGGAACTGTAATCAAGTTTGCAACTAAATCTTGACTCAATTTGACAAGGTAAAAACACCAACCACATTCCTGCCCACCAGAGTTTGAATCCCTGCCGCATGATCCACAGCAGATTCAACTATCTCATATTCCCTTAAAGATCTAAGCTCCCAACAAAAAGCTTTCCGCAGGGTGAAAAAACAAAACAAAACGTGCAAGCACGGTCAACTCTGTCACAGTTGCAGAGTTTTATAAAACCAGAGCATGGGTTTGCCGTGACATTATTTGGCTTTTGGTCAGTGAGTACGACACATCGCTACAGTGTTCAGCGGATGTTGAGTGCTGCACGATCTTTCTCGCTCAGTGTCAAAATGCAAACTGAGCTGTGAAATCAGGCTGCCCTTGGCTTTTACTGGGGTTTCAGGGACGCTGAAAACTCTGCAACTGTGACAGAGTTGACTGTGCTTGCACGGTCAACTCTGTACATTTTTTTTTTCACACTTCGGAAAGCTTTTTGTTGGGAGCTTAGATCTTTAACCCCTTCACTGCCAGCCACTCCGAAATGCAGCACTGCTCAGCGCCAGGTGTTTGTCTGGCTGACAGCAGCCTCTGTACACCTCTAGTATTTAATCTCTTGTAACTTTTGAACAAAACCACCAATTTACTTTTTTTTTATTCACTGGCAGCAAATTGGATGTAATTTTAGAGGTGTATATATTTGTTCAGCTTTAACCACTCATGTGAATTTTGAAACATGAAGGCCAGTGTATCTCAAAGGGCATAACACTCTCTGCATCACCCTCACCAAAATGCATCATAGGCGCTTATCTCCGTGCATGCCGAAATGCGAGATTGGCGCCGAAAGGGTTAAATATGGCAATGGCAATGCACACAAATAACCATACGTATCATATTGAAAGTGCATCTCACAACAACTCACCTCCAGTGGGTTAGGATAGTCAAAATAAAGGGCCAGGGCCTGCAAAACAAAAACCGGCTCATTCATTTTAGGGATTACAATAAATAATGAAAGTCTCAATATGTATGACAGGCATGTGGAGAACTTGTCATCGAATGTGCTGACTCTGCTCATCAGAATGCGTCACTTGGGTCACAAAATAGCGCCTGAAACCACTGTGTTGTATTTTACTCCTGCTATGTCACTCTCTTGGTGCACTCGCAGAGAAGACACAGGATACAACAGGATACAACTCCAATACTTTATTAACAGAAGATGCGTGAAGAACAAATTCAAGAAAGAAGAAGAAGAACCCAGAACACTGTGCAGGCCTGCATACCGGTATGTACTAAACAAGTCAGATCTAGAACATTCCTCAACTTACTGGCAAGTTCGAAATCTTCCCAAGGTGACGTAATCTACTGATGTTACTGCACCAGCATGTTTTGGGATGGTCTAGAAATTTCTATCAAAATGCAGTGGCTTTTCGCGATCTCTACAACTCATTGAGGTGACTCTGGTCGACGTATCACTTGTAGAAGTATACCACATTCCGAGCAGAACTTCTGCGGACTGAGGACCAGCTAGACGTTGATGACTGGTGGCCATTTTTCGAAGCTTTGTCTAGGGTTTTTTTTTTTTCCCCCCCCCCCCCCCCCCACTATCTTTCCTTTCAAAACCTCTCCCTATGCACTGTGAGCACTCAGTTGGGGGAGCCGTGTGCTATATCAAGTCTCCATCATCATCATCATCCCCATCATAAGTCCTAGTCTGTTCAGGAATGGACCGTAGGCGTAGGCTCAAACAAAACCACATTTATCTAATATTAGATGCCACAAAGTCCTGAAAACGGTCACATGGCCAAATGAAACATTCTTCTATCTGGCAAACAGCCCTGGAGTTTTGAAAGCGGCAGTTTTCCATCTGAGCGATGTTACGAACATATGATGATGATTGCACATGGTGCTTAGGGAGAGGTTTTGAAAGGAAAGATAGTGGGGAAAGAAAAGTGCTGCAGATGATTACTGGCGTGAGGCACTGAAGAGGTGAGTCTTCAGGCACTTCCGGAATGCGGTAATGCTGACTGCATGCCTCCTTCACTGTCTCAGGGAGAGAGTTCCACAATTTCAGCATATAGGTTTTAAATACTGCATAAACCATTGGATAGTAAAATCATAGAGGTTTTAAATACTGCATAATCATTGGATAGTAAAAGTCTAAGCAAAATCTAACAGACAAGGAATGCATTTTGAGTATTCTTTTGAAACAGCCATAGCTGCTAAGAAATGAACGGCAGCCATAGCTGCTAAGAAATGAATGGCAACCATACCTGTTCTTTGTTTGAGTCACTTTTTTCTTTAAATTGTCCAATTTCTCCTGTGCTTCGTCGTTCTCAATGGTGTAGCTGACAGCCTTTTCTTTCCTCACACTAAGCATGGCGTCATCGTATTGCTGCAACAGAAGCCAAGAAATGAATCACGTACCGGCCCCCATAGTGTAGTGGTTAGCACTTCGGACCATGGATCGGGAGACACAAGTTCAAGTCCCAGCTGAGGCAATCAGGATTTTTACTACCTCGGTCGGCTCCTACCAAGAGCGGGTGTGCTATGGGCCCAATGGGGACGCTGTTGCCACACAGCCGAGCTTCACCCACTTCACGGGTGCGACTTTGGGGGTGATTCCCTTGGTATGATGTGGATGATTACACAGCTGGCACCGCAGGGGCCGTAGTTCCCGGGCCTGGTTAATGCCAGGATATTTATGACAGAAAGCGTGGAATGCGGCCCTGTCCCGCAGTCCCAAACCACACATACCTCCATAGCATCATCCTACCATCATCCTTATCTCCATCATCATTCATAATACAATTGCCCCAGCTTCCGAGCCCTCCGTGGATTCCACCCATAACCAGGAAGAGATACCACTGGAGCCGGCAAAGACTTGTGGCAGCAAAAAAAAAAAAGAAAAAAAGAAATGAATCACGCGTAAACATGGGAAGCACGGTAAATGGGACCCTTTAACAATTAACATCTCATAAAAAAGCGTTGTGGCTGTCACGTTGTGTGACGAGTACAGCAAGCCAGATGAGTGCTGCCCAAAACAAAAATGCCATACGTAACGCATGTGTCCAGGCAGGGCAGCCAGTGAACAGGACTCAAGGCCCTGGCCAGAAGAAAACAGGCAACACAGGATAAATCCCCTACCCTTACAAACCCCATTTGTGATTTAAAAAAAAGAAAAAAAATGAACATCAAACATCCAAAACTACCTCTCTTGTGACGGCAGTCACTGGTGAGAAGAAAAGTGTCAGGCCATTTGAATAATAATAATAATAATAATAATAATGAGTATTGTATAGGCACTTTACCCAATTTCATGAATCGGCTCAAAGCGCCGCCAACTGAACCAACACGCACGCTCACGTGAATCACACGCATTCTCTCACACACTGGACATAAACCCATTACAATCACGTGGTGCGAAGGGTCAGCTCAGCTATTTCAATTTCGGAATTTCGAATTGCATTTATTTTTCAAATTTCCTTGGCTGAACATTCCAAAGCAGAAGGGGAGGAAACCAGAGTACCCGGAGAGAACCCCCGACGATCGGCCCGAATGAACGGTGCCACATATGAGAAGGAAAAATTCTTTGCCCCGCGTGGGACTCGAACCCCTGACCTCTCGCATTGGTGACAAGTCTCTGAACCACTAGACCACCGACCGCCCCGGATTCTTACCTGCACAGCCTGTCATGTTTTGCGGGGTGGGGTGTTTGGGGGTTTAACGTCCTTTTCCACCACATAGGGTGATATCAAAGACGGGGCAACGATGAAAAAACCAGCACAAATATTTGGCCCCAGCCGGGATCGAACTCACGACCCGAGCATTAGAAGTCCAAAGCTCTACCATTCGACCACCCCGGCTCCCCCGTCATGTTTTGCAATCAGTGCTCCACTTACCACCGCTTCACAACGTACACACACAGGTGCCAGTCCCCAAAAGTGTTTGTCAGTACTATTTCACAAAAGTGTCAGTATTTTTCAGCACTTGTCAGTATTCTACCATACAAAGAAAAAAGTACATGTGTAAAGTTGATGGGGGGGAGGGGGGGGGGGGGTTGCGTGATGTATACATGGTTCGTACGACCTCGGGTGAGGGGAAATAAGCACCAGGACACACCAGGATGTACATGTAGTGTATATACAGCAGCTCTTTATTTAAACGTTCCCTGGAGCAAACAGACTGGAGCAACAGATGTGAGTTACATCACTCAAGCCAAGTTCTCAAGTGAATGTGGCTAGCTTGACAGGGGCGCCGGAACCAGGGGGGGGGGGAGTCCCCCCCCCCCCTGTACCCAAGGAGGGGGGGCAAGAGTATCTTTTTGCCCCCCCCCCCCCCCCCCCCTGGAAAATCAGGTGACTATGGCAAGAGGGGGGGGGGGCAAAGCCATGGTCTTGCCCCCCCTCCCTTCCCCTATCCCCCCTCCCCCACCCTTCTTCCTGCTCTCTCCCTCATCTCACCCAAGAGAGAACTCAGTTCAAAAAGTCGTCTGATAATCACTCCCCCCCCCCCCCCTCCCCCGCTTTTCACTTTCTCCGGGCAACGTCCTTCCTTTCACTGGCTCTGGCGTTGCCCCCCTCTGAGATTTTGCCCCCCCCCCCTCCCCCCAACATCTTCCGGCGCCCCTGCTTGAGAATTTCTGTCTACAAAATACATCTTACTCTGATTGGTCAGCAAGTTGTTTATGGTCTGCTGCACACTGAGCTATCACTCACCCACACAAGCACTAGTTTACACACACACGTGTACTGGCTCACACACAGACACACCCCCAGATATTCAGGCAGGCAAGCCAGAGCACACACACACACACACACACACACACACAGACACACACACACAGAGACACACACACACACACACACACACACACACACACACACACACACACACACACACACACACAGACACACACACACACACACACTGCTACCTTACACATGTATCAACAGAAAGTGTATATTGCTTATACTTCCAGCGCTAAAGTGTGAGTGTGCACACACACATGCATTAAGCCATCCAAGTCAGGACTAAAAGATGGTGCACTCACACGTATTCTGTTGTTTTCGGTTCATGCACCGCCGTACTTCCTAATGATCCTTTTCAAATATTTGAAATTTGTCTCATCAGTAAGTTCGAATCCCGGCCAAATATTTGTGCTGGCCTTTTTCTCGTACCCTCATCCTTGATATCACCCTTACATGGTGGAAAAGGAAGTAAAACTCCACACACTACAATCACGTGGTGCCAAGGGTCAGCTCAGCAATATAAGTTTCAGAATTTAGAATTGTACGGTGTATTTTTATTTTCAAATTTTGGGGCTGAACATTTCCAAAGCAGAGGGGGAAGAAGCCGGAGTACCCGGAGAGAACCCCTGATGATCAGGTCGAATGAACAGTGCCACGTACGAGACAGAAAAAGTCTTTGCCCGAATGGGGCTCAAACCTGACATCACGCATTGGTGACAAAGTCTCTTAACCACTAGACCACCAACCACCGCAATAATAGTTGTCTTCTGTGAAGCATAATTATCTTAGAACAGGTGTGTTTAACAGCCATAAATACATGTAATGTATTAATATGTTTAGATCATTTCAATTTCAATGTGACATAAAACTTCACAAACCTTATCTCTAAATAAGACACAAGAAGGCAAGACGCCGGGGTTGTTGAGGTGTCCATGTAAAAGTTCTAGTTCCGTCACGCTCCGGTCACGGTAGTTGTCAAGCCATGGATACTTGCCCAGTGCACTGTCAATGTTCTGCTGTAGCAGTCCATCCGTGTGCCCCGCAGACTGATGCCATCCGTACCGCTGTGCGAGAAACAAAATTATCCCTCGAGTTTTCCTATATGAAACAGTCTTTCTCTCCAGGCAACAGCAGCTGTCTCAGTCACAGCCTTCAGATACACAGCTGACATCAGTACCCCGACAGCCTACCAAATCCCAGTTTTTACCCTTTTATTGGTATGTCCACCACCTGCCTGCCCCAATTAATCTTACTGAATCGTTTACCATTTATTAACCCTGCATGCATACGCACTCACTGTGGGATTTCCCTCTACTATGGGGCAACCACTCAGAAAGGAAGAAGAAAGTACTGAAATGAAGAGAAAATGTTCGTCTTTGATTTATTTTAAACAAATTTGTCAAACACAACCAAATGCTTGCACCCACCACACACCTGTCCAAAGAAACAAACAAACATGTCTGATCTATCGATTTCCCGCAGACATATGTTTACGGTCTGTGCGTTGTCTGATGCTTCAGTGGTGATCCCCCACCGCATATCCACCGCCACAAACTGTAAGCCCATCTCAGCGCACTTGTGCTGAATTTGAGGGAAATATTTTTTCGTCAGTTCCTCCCGTTCCTCTTCCATTCCCTTGAAAGGGGAGGAGAAAAAAAACGCGGAACGTTTGCGGATTTTTCAGCTGCGCCAGCATTTTGAGAAAGAATCACTAAGCTAGGGTAAAAGCTGGAGTAATTTGCACACGTTCCGCGTGTTTATACCGTCAATTGAAATTCATTGTTTACATCGCGGCGTTGACGACAGAGTGAAAGCACGGCTAAAGTAACCGGGCGCTTTTCGGGGTAAATCAACGTTTTAGAAACCTACCGGGAAAAGGAAAGTGTGGCTTAAATTAGATTAGAGGAAAAAGATTCTGACAACAAAATATGCTTTCCCGATCTAATTTATTCTCTGCCCTCACGTCCAGTTCAGAGCATAGACAAACAGAGCACAGTCCATCAATATTCTTTTTTACATCAACATTCTTTAAATAGTTTGATTCTTATTTTGTCAATTCTTAAAAACTCGATAGTCCAACGGTGCTTGACCCATCGCACGAAGTATTCATCTGTACCGCATGTCACAAACTGTATGTTGGGGAAACTGGACGTAGCCTGGCAACACGCTTTGCTGAACATATCGCCGACACCAGACACAACAGAATAAAACCCGTTGCCGTGCATTTCAATTCTGCAGGCCACTCCATCTTAAATATGACAGTAACTGGCCTGTGGCTTATGCACGGCGACGCCACAGACAGACGCGACATGGAGTCGCACATTATTCAGCGCCTGGGAAGCCAGGCCCCGGGTGGTTTGAACGAAAAGCCGTAACATAACCCTCTGAACTTTTTTCACACACAATCCATGGTCCTGTGTCACCAAAGGATGGGTGTTGTGATTGCTAATTTTCACTATTCTTTTTTGTTCTTTTCTGCCCAACATTTTTTTTTTTTCACACACACAGTCCATGGTCTTTTGTCACCAAAGGATGGGTGTTGTGATATTTTTACTATTTTTTTTCTGGTCCTTTTCTCGCCCACCGTCCCCCCCCCCCCCCCCCCGCGCCGTATATATGTCAGTACGTCCGCAGAGTTACCTTTCGTTTGTTTGTTGAAGTTATGTCCCATTTGTTTATGTCCTGAAGAAGGCGTAAGCCGAAACGTCGACCTGTGCCGTCCTTTGTCAAAGTTAAGTGGTTTCTGTCCCTTTTGTGTCGCTTTTATTTGCTTAACTTGTAACCACTTCGCAGTCATTTACCGTTTCCGTTTCTGTCATATTGTGTTCAGATACAAACGGAAAGTAGCAGCTCGTGCAATGTTTACATCTGTTCGATTGCACACGTGCTCCTGCCAAATATGGCAGTGGGTACAACCGTTGCGTAGTGATACCAACAGAGATTTTCACAAAACAGTGATATATCGCTGCTTTTGTGAGTTGAAATTGTATAAAACAATATGGTTTTACCCTATATAATACCCTAGAGTAACATCTTTTACGGTAAATTGATAATAAAAAAGAAATCGAGCCCTATGCCTAGAACTATATTTCGTGACGCCATTAGCGCGCGAAATTCGTTGGGGACCGACACTACTTTTCTCTGGCACCATCACGGTCCGGAGAACCACACAGCAAATTGGGTAAGTGGAATTTTTTATTTTTAGAAATAATTTGGATGAGTTGATGAAAAAAAGTATGATAAAAAGTTGTATAACAGGTTCAGTCATAAAGTTATTCACTTTTCAACTGGAAATTCAGTAAGAAAATCATAGAAAATTGATGATGAACTTGTAGTCCGAGCGACACTCCTTCTTACGGTCATGCACCACCCTGCTCTGAATCATATATGAGATTTTTTTGCAGATTTGTGAAGGTCCGTCACGTCTCTTCAGATATCCGTCGGGTGCCAGACTGGAAAGGTTGGGCAAATTTTGTAATTCCAGAAAATAGAATCAGCCCGGAGCCCGCCTTCTGGCAAGGAAGACAATGTATAATGTCAAAAGACTGATCTACTTTGCACGGGGAACATTGATTGCGTCGCGTCAGGAAATGTTTTACTGTGTTACTGACGTCAGAGCTTTGCACACTCTTTCCCCGCCGTCTTTAAAGTGAACTCGCCCGGGAAAATCCGATTCGAAGAGGGCAAGTGAAAAGAAAATGCAATGAGTCTGTGTACGGCAGGGGTACACAATGTCGATTGCAAATGAATGACATTTAGATTCAGCTTCTGTCAGACAAGACAGTGAGAAACATCATGTTCATTTAACAAAAAAGAAGTTATTGTTTTCCGTATTTGCAAGAATACAACGCGTGTTATTATTTTTGGGGGGTGGCGGTCATGTTGAATTTCAGCCTCTGTTTCAAAATGCGAAACAATGACAGTCTGGCACTCTTCGGAATCAGAATCAGCACACTTTTCGCACAAAGAAACCACAGAAAAATCTCGTGTTTTTTTTTCTGAAAAGACGTTCTTGCTTTTCATATATTCGGCAAAACAATTAATGCAATGCAGCTCCTTTTTAGGCATTTGTGAATTTCAGCATCTCTTCCAAAATTTTCATCATTTACAGTATGTAACTCATCAGAATCGGAATCATCACCCATTAGTGATTACCCATAGAAAAACGCGAAAATATCACGTTTCTTTCAGAAAATGAGTTATTGGTTTTCATTTATGCGGCAAAACTACGCGTTTTATGATGTTGGGCGGCCATTTTGAATTTCAGCCTCTTTCAAAATGTTTACAATATTTCCAGTTTGGCACTCATCAGAATCGGATTCTGTATCCTTTTATCTCATAATTATTATACACCACTTTAAAAACTCGTTTCTGTCAAAGAATAAATTCTTGATTTTCATTTTTTGCGGACAAGCAACGCGTTTATAGTTTTTGGCGTCCGTTTCGATTTTCAGCCTCTATTTCAAAATGCTAAACTTTACTGTCTGGCACTCGTCGGATTCGGAATCAGCATCCTTTTTTTCATGTGAAAACCTTTTAAAAACTTCGTTTCTTTTGAATAATAAGTTGTACAATTTTCATTATGCGGCAAAACATTTTAAGGTTTGGGCGGCCATTTTGAATTTTAGCATCTCCTTCGAAATGCGTAACATTTACAGTCTGGCACTCGTCGAATTCGGATTCAGCACCCTTTCCTCATACGGAAACCACTCAAAAGCTCTGGTTTTTGGCGAAAAGTTAGTTACTGTACCTCATGTAGGCGGTAAAAAGAAGCAATGTAAGTGTCTTGTCGGCCATGTTGAATTTCAGCCTCTCTTTCAATACCGTCAACAGTTACAGTCTTGCACTCATCGGATTTGGAATCAGCAGGCTTTTTCATGTAACAACCACTGAAAAAAGTCGTTTCTTTCCAAAAATAAGTGACATATTTTGATATATATATACGGCAATACAATGCTTTTCAGGGTTTTTTAAACGGCCGTTTAGTATTTCAGGCTTTCTTTCAAAATGTGCAACATGTACACTCTGGCACTCGTCGGATTCGGAATCAGCACCCTTTCTTTTCATTCAAATCACTGATAAAACGTTCTTGCGTACATATGTGCGCAAAACAAAAGCATTTTAAGGTTCTTTGGCGGCCATTTTGATTTTCAGCCTCTCTTTCAAATTGCCCAACATTTACCGTCTGGCACTCGACGGATTCGGAACCAGCACCATTTTTTTCATTTAGAAACCACAAAAAAAATCCCATATATGATGCAAAACAAGGTATCATGGTCTGTCGCTCGGACTATTGTGCCTTGAGTGGACGGCTAGCCTCAGCGGAATGGCGGTCCTACTAATTACCGAAAACAACGAAACGACCGAAAACAACTCTTAATACGGATAGAACGCGGTTCAAACATAGAAATAACAACACACAAACATGATTAAAGATGCAAAAAGTGGCCTTTAAAAAAAAGCTAAGTAAAAGGAAAAAATGGTGATATTGCAGAAAATAACCAGTCCGGACCAGAGTCGCTTCCCTTGGGAGACACGTTCATTTCGTCGTGTTCTCTTGGAGTGAATAAGTACTTTTTCCTTTAAACTAGTTTAATGCCTCTTTTTTTCACCTTTAATCATGTTTGTGTGTTGTTATTTCTATGTTTTAACTGAGTTCTACGCGTATTTAGAGTTGTTTTCGGTCGTTTTCGGTAATTAGTAGGACCCTTAGCCATGGCTGAGTTTCGACATTTTGGGCCAATTTTATGGAATCGGAGTCTAAAGACGCTGAAATTAGAATATAATATGAACATTTATAAAGAAGAATGAAAGGAAATGTAAATGACTGTGGAAATTTTTGGTTGTTTTTGGTTGAGTGCTACTTGTAGATTTTCATAGAGTTCAGTTTGATTTTGTGTTGCCCAAATGGCGTAATGTGTAGTCACGGATTAGAAACCCTACCCTCCGTATACAAGGGCGGGTTGAATAATCCTCATGTACGTTGGCATATCCCTAGCATCAGATGATTTTATCAGATGGGAGGTGGTGGAGTGTTCCCGCACCATGCGCATCGTTCTGATAAGGATCAGCAGATGCGGCTTATCTTTTAGTTTTACACTAAATGGGAGATGGGGGGATGTCCCATAGATTTTTTTAGTTTTAATGGAACTGTGTATCTCGCCCGGGAAATGGATAAAAGCAGATAGATAACAGTTTCCATTGTATTGAATAGTAAATTTTAAACAAACTATTTTATATGAATTTGGTGTCTTGTCATGAGCAATCTTCACCGTATCTGATTTTCTCATACAAGTTGTCGATTGGCCGTATTTGAAGAAATAAGTTGTGAGTTTGTACATAACATTAAACACTGTCACAATTTTGCAGGCTTGAAATTTCAAGGCAAAAACAAACCAGCGATGTTGTTTGCATTTTGTGTTTTTATTTTTAAGGCTTAACCTTCAGCAATATCACAAAAGAGAAGGAAAGACTCACTAGATGCAAAGAAATGCAATGAAAAAGTGGTGTGAACATAACTTTACGTCAAGCGGCATGTTAAACTGAAATGAGCACCATTATGACAGAGTACTGATACTGTTTGGTCAATAAAACCTTCTTAAGAACGTTGTTTGGGTTACTCAATAATAATGTAGTGCAATACATGAACAATAATAAATGATACGTGAACAGAAATGGATTCAAATGTTTCTGGTTTTCTGCTTGACGGAACATGTCAATAAAACCCTTTAAAAAGCTAAACATTTTATTCCAGTTATTATTGTTTCCCAGTAAAATTGAAGACCGACCCTTGAAATACATGCAAAAACAAAAATAACAGTTGCTACTTCACTGTGTCCCTGAATAAAGTGATCAAAGAAAGAACTGAGCATGCTTAAACATAACATTACAACATGACAGACTCATTCCAAACTTTTAAAGTCACACAGAAGGAAAAGGTACCAAAAAATATATTACCAGTGACTTTTTTTTAATGGTAAATACATCTTAGTCACACAAAAATGTATCTAACAGATTTAACACATGAATTATTACCATATCCAGCTGTCTGAACATAACTTGACACACTTGAACACAACATTACACTGTGACAGACAAATTTCAGATAGCTAAAGTCAACCAGAAGGAAAAAGAACAAAACATATCAGTTGTAGTAAGTGTGGTTCAATGGGAGGTACTCTTTAACCCCCTCAAAGTATGATTTTAAGCTTAATCCCATAGATAATTGCTATCTCAAGCTACATGAATGTAACTTTACGCAACTTCGAACATAACACTACACTGTGACAGACTCATTTGAGACTGTCAAAATCAAACAAGAGGAAACGGAACAAAAAAATGTATTACCAGGAAGTGTGCTTTAATCGAAGGTACACATTCTCTTCACAAAAATATGATTTAAAAGCATAATAAAATTGTTAACTGTCACTATCAAGTTGCTGGAACTTAACTTGACAAACACTCATGCAACAGCTTTCACTCAAACACACACAGGGATGATGCATACAAACTGCTATAATCAAAAAGGGGCTCACAGCATAGGAAATAGTGAATACATATCATTTTTCAGTACAGCAAAGGAAAAAAATGTAACCTTTGACTGAACATAACTTGAAACCCACTGTCTGTGTATAAAGTTGTGTTCAAACACAAACAGCTCCTGCACATTTTGTATTGGTGTGATTCTGGGGAAAAAAAACCACAGTCATGAATAAAAACACATAATTTCGCTGTCCTCTATTTCTGGCCATTAAAAAAATGAAGGAATGCCCAAGTTGTTGTTTGTACATAATATAACAACTGCATGAATCTGGGTATGGTGTGTAAAGTTAACTTCAATAAACAAACAGATGAACACACAAAAATGTGTTTTGAATGGAAATTTTCAAGACTCCAGGGAGAAAAATTATTCCAAAGATGTTTAGCAGGATATTTTATTTTTGTTTGGTGCTAGACTTGTCGTCATATGAGTTTGAACATAACGCTGATGACCTTCGTTTGTGAGTAAAGTTGTGTTCAAACCAGAGACATCTGAAATTTTACATAAGAAAGCTTTACTCCCCGCAAAGGATCTTTTTCCGAGTAGCTTTCCACCTAAAAATACCTAAGGCATTCATTGTTTGTTGCTGAATACACAACTTTTGTAACAGAGTCATGAACATAACGTTTACAACCTAAACCACAAATGTCTCCACGGCTGTATCGATTAGAATCACGACAAGGATTAACATCCACGTTTTGGTGATACCAATCACCACACTAACATCGAGTTTACCATTGCCGCTGTTGTCAGCAGTATTCCAAAATGCACAAGAACACAGAGTCTTTGTGTTTATTCACTTTTTGCTGCCGAGTTGACTAGATTTGTCTGAAGATAACACTTAACACTTAAAACTTACCCTCGGGATTATCGGCTGCCTCCACCAGTGACGGTAATCAAAGTCATCGGCTCAAAGAAATCATGCTTCCAGCTTGTGTTTGAAACGGCCACTGGTTGAATTTATCTCATACCCGAGTGTAGCGATCGATTTTTTCTCGCGTGAACATAACAGTAAAATTAACACACCGTCGGGTCTTCGAAATCAACACGAAGTTTCTTTTCAACAACATGAGATGTATCGGTGTTCTTCCATGAAAAATAAAGAGTGAAAAAACGATGTTGAGATTATGCAAGTTAGGTATTTCGCAGGACAAAAGTACGTTCGACCTCGGTGGTCGATGTTGATCATCGGAAGTTTACGACGACGTTATGTCCAAACGTGCCTACATTTTCAGTCATTTTTCTAAAAAAAACGGAAAATATTTGACACCTGCCAGTATGCCGACTGAAATAAAGGCAGTTTTGAGCATTTGGAGACAGCAAATGGGTTCACTGACCGTTCTCCATGTTTCTCAAAATAACACTTCAGCGATCGCAAGTACTTTCTGTCACGTTTTTCTTCCACTGCCATCACCGATTTTTCGCCAAAAACCCAGAGTTTTAAACGCAAGAAGTAAATGTACCACATCCAATTCTCACTGTTTGAAACTCTGATTTATACTGAACAAGTGAGCCAAAGTAGACAACTGTGCATGCTTTTTAAACAAATTTATAGCATCATTCATGTGAATGGGTAGCCATTTTGAGCAGTCGACTCACCTCTGTACTCTTGACCATATATATCAGTCCATAACTTTGTGCATTATATACATCAAGCATGCATTTCAGCTTAAAGCTCAAGATACTGTATGTATTCCAGGAAAGGGCAGCAGATGTTGGGGTTTTTGTGTTGTTGTTTTTCAGATCTGAATCATCACAAGTGCATAATGTTTTAATTGTGTTATCTTTAATCTTTAGTTTACGTTCTACAAAATATCCTAGTGAATATGGCTTACTTTGGTGTTCGTTGTGAGGTAGCCAGATGGTGGGAGGGGGGTGGGGGGGGGGGGGGGTGACAACCCTGACATGTCGGAGAGTTGCCTGTTGAACATTCGGGCCATGAGTGTTACATTTCTACACAAGCACATTAAAAATGCGTTTGTGAGATATTACTGACCAAGACATAGCACTGTAGTACATGGTGTATGTATCACAAGATCACCTGATTTCAGTTTTCATGTTTGTCAGTTTCATTTTTGGTAGATTGCAGTGTTTTTAGTTCTGAAAGAGTGACACAAAATACTTGGAATTAACGCTGCTGTGTTTTTCACCAAGTGTATTCTCAAACAGTCTAGTTCATTCGCACAAAGCTTTCCTTCTGTGTTCACGATATTCCTGTAAACTTGCCTCTTTTTACACGCAACAATTGCCCAAATTTATCTCAGTGTACATGTTATTTACATACATGTTATTCATTCTTTGCTGTTTTAATACATATTATGAATTAAAAAAACAAAATGAATTATTACTTTACTCTTCCCCACCAACTCTTCACGGGAACCCCCAAATCACCCCTATTTACTACGTGCCTGCTGTTTATCTGTTTTCCATTCCTCGGCCCTTCCCGGAGGAAATGGGATATTTAACGTGCACATTTGATGTTTCGCGTGCATATGTACACGTAGGCAAGACAGGCACCGCAAGCGAGTCCGCACCTGAACTGTAACTCGATTTGGTTGGAGAAACCAAATTCCTGCCCACCTAAATTTGAATAACTCAGGATAATAATAACTACTACTCTCCAATCTTTTACTCCACTACTCAATTAGGATCACATTTTTTACACGTTGGCCATTTTAGAGTTAATTTTTAGCGTTTCTGGCTGAATTGGTACTTCTCAATTTCTTGTGTTTATTTTTTTTATTTTACTACAGATTTTCTTACACAGTTTTAATTACCAAAGCTGAAAACTTTCAAAGCGAATGAAGAGGATTAGTAAAATTTATTCTCAGGAGAATTTTCAACAAATGTTTTTATAGCTCCAAATGTCCAAGGCATAAAAAATGTTAAAACAGTCTTATCTTTCTAAAAAGCCTACAGGCAGCTCGTCACAGCAATCCCTTATCAGTTCCAGCAATGAAAACCTCAAGGTAACTAGAAGCCACAACCACCTTCTGGGTTTACAGCTGACTACCCAAGGCAGTTTACTGCAGCAACCATTTCCTGGATTCCACACCGAAACTAGGCGGGTTCACTGTAACAGCAATCGCTGCCCGTTTGGCTCTGAACGAAAGTCTTACATTCAGTGATTCACCAGGGGAATTGTAGATAGCATTGAAATGTGGACCATAGTAAATATAATGTAATTTGATGACTATTCAAGGGACTATTCAAAATAGTCTCACTCTTAGTTGTTACACAAATATTAATTTTCTTCTGGCACATTCTGTATTCTACTACATGTAATACAGTATGCAAATCATTTTATAAATAAGAAAGACACACATGTCCCACTACAGTGTATTACTACCTCAGTGAAAACATGAGCCCCCATTGAGGTGAGGATACCATATTTTTAGGGTTTCTGATGATACTGAGTTTATTTTATTACTGTCCATTCTGGATTGTATGAAGAATGGTTACAAGGGATTAAAAATTTAAAACTGCCCCCACAATTGAAAACACTATGCTAGATGGCGAAAGGTCTCAATGCTCTACAACTGCCTCCCACTCCCGACGCAACCCTAATAGTAAGGCATAATAAAATTTGGTTTAACCAGAATTTTTCCTTCTCCTATACTGATCATTTGGGCCGATCGTCAGGGGTTCTCTCCGGGTACTCCAGCTTCCTCCCCCTCTGCATTGGAAGTGTTCAGCCCACAAAATTGAAAAAAAAAAAAATGCAGTTCTGAAATCCGAAACTTTATTTCTCAGTATTAACAGCTGACCCTTCGCACAACTGACGTGATTGTAATGTGTTTATAATGCCCAGTGTGCAGTGAGAGAATGCGTGTGATTCACCTGAGCGTGTGTTGGGTTCAGTTCGCGGTGCTTTGAGCCGATTCATGAAAGTGGGTAAAGCGCCTATACAATACTCATTTTCAGTTATTATAATTATTATTAAATTATTACTTTCTGTCTGCATAAAATTAAATATGCGGGCGGCAGGACAGTTTTGCGGATGATGGAAGCAGACGAAGCTGGGAAAATGAACAAACCCAAACAACGTAAAGTCGAAACAGTGATGACCAACCCGGATCTAAACAGCGACTGGACACAACAAACGGATGGCAGCATGGAAGGAAGTCGGACAGGCAGTGAGAAACCGGCGAAATCTTCCAGTACAGCTCAGGAGCCAAAGTGGCTCTGTTACAGCGGGGTTGTGATATCGGTGCTTGTGGCACTGACGGCCGTTTTGGTGTCGCTGGACACGCCTGAACGACCCCTGATTCCACACCTTGAAAATTCGACTTCAGTGGTAAGTGGTGGTGTACTGACGTGCTAATTGCAGTATAGAGGTTACCCTAATTGGATGCCATTCATTGACACCCTCCAGCTACGTGTCCATATGGCAGTGCTGTAGGAGAGTGACGGTGAATCTGATAATAAGAATCATGGAAATGTAGAATGATTGAATCCATAGAAGGGGAGGCAGCAGTGCATTGGCAGTGCCACATGCAGCAGAAACGCAGCATGATTAGATGTAGCAGGGGAGCAAACCCTTGTTAGTAGCGGTAGCAGCTACCGCACCACGTATACCCTAATGGAACAAGCGCCCTTCCGGTCTCACCGACCTGATGGAGGGTATATAAGGAGAAGCGATTCCAATCTCTGAAGATCTACACGGACGGATCGGTCCTAGACTCAAGAGAGGTTGGTGTGCGCTTTAGTGATCCCGAACCTCGGAATCACAAGGTGTTACAAACTCAAGGCTTAAGCATCTTCTCAGCAGAGTAGGCAATCCTCATGGCCTGAACGTTCATCAGTGACATGCCAAATCCTCCGCTGGGGGTGGTCATTCTGTCCGACTCCAAATCCTCGCTCCAATCCCTAGAACGAGGGGGCACGAAAAACAGGAGCGATGTACAAGGCGAGATCCTTCATCTATCACACCAAATCATCACGAAGGGAACGGACCTGTCCCTCATGTGGCTACCCTCCCACAGCGGCATCCGAGGAAATGAGCTGGCGGATCGTGCGGCCCGAGGTACCACCGACGATGGCACTGAAGCGACGCTGCCCCAGACACTCAGTGAAGTGAAGAACAAAATAAGAAGAACGGCCCGTATTCTCAGAGAGAGGAAGCTCCGCGTGTTTGTGCGAAGAGAACGGCAGTGTTCACCTTCCAGGTGCCCAGAATCACGTACCACCGTTTCCCACGCAGACACTCTGCAATCATCTGCAGAATCCACACACTGTGTTGCGCCCACACGTGGAACAACGACCTCTGCCATTGCGGGCAGCCCCCAGACATCCGTCACATCGTGCACGGCTGTGCAGGCTTGCCCGTCAGCCCGGCTCCAGCCCATCTGGGACCTTGAGAGACAGACACTCACTTAAAAACAGCATACTTCCTCAGGCCACACCAAGCCCTTTGTGACAGACCATTGAGAATCTTAGCCGATGCCATCGTCAGATCAGACTCTGGCAAAATGGTTCTGAACCAAAGATCCAACAGGACTCCCAGTGATCCAAACGGCATAAGAAAGGACGACAGAAAACGATCATGGCATTGAGAAACAACCCAGACAGGCACTTGAGCCCCTAGCAGAGAACCTCAGACGATGCCCAAAGCAAAGCAAAACAGCCCATATCCACCCAACAAGTCACCCGCAAAGCCAAGCAGTCGATGACACACGCCAGGAAAAACTTGTCCTTAAGGGCTGACAAGCCATAGGACGTAAAGCTTAAACATTGATCGGTCTCTGGACGTTTGAGACCCAAGCAGAGAACCTCTGACGCTGCCCAAAGCAAAGCAAAACAGCCCATATCTGCCCCAAAGACACTCGCCCAGCCAAGCATGCCAGGAACAACTTGTCCTTCAGAGCTAGAAGCCATAGTAAAGCAAGCAGAAGCTAATGATAGTCTCTGGACTGGCTGCCGAATAGGCTAGCAGCCCTGGCTGACAAAGCTAGTACCAGACGCCGGCTGACAAAGCTGGTTCCCGACATCTTCTGCGGCTGATAAAGCTAGGACTAGTAGGAGTACGTTAGTTTCCCTACCGCTTAGTTAGTTGTGGCTGTGAAAGCTACACTACTTAGCTGTTTAAGCTAAGTCAGTTGTAAGGTATTATTGCCACACCTCGGGCGCAAAGTCTGAGAGTGTTCCCTCCCATACGGTAGGTAGGTTACGTTAGTCTTAGGGGGACTAACTAGATTGAGTGTAGGCTAGGTTCAGGATAGTTCTAGCGTCGTGCCTGTCTGGTTAGGTGTTGATTAGGCCAGTGTTTAAGTGTTTTATTTAGTTTGATTTTGGCCAGTGGTCGTTTGTATATACTGTAAATAAAATACTATTTGGACTTTTACTAAGCTTCCATTATTAGTTTAGCAGTGAGACAGCGTGTGGCTGAGTGTGTACAGAGCATCTTTCCCTCTCAGTCTTTCCCCTCTCGCAGACATCAGACGCACAGCACCTGACTAAACTTCTGTCTGACATCAAGTTGCTAGGGTTTTTCTGGATGCCGAGGTTGGTTCGTGTGAAAACTGACGACTGATAACGAACACAACGCGAGGCTGAAACGTTACTTCACACACCATTAACTAGTGGCGTTATTTTGTCGCTACTCCTCGGCAATCTCCAGCCTTACCTGGGAGCCTAAACAAGGAACGGACCTCATAAAAGTTAGACATTCCGGTTAGAACACACCCAGAGCTATTTGTACACCCTCTGCATTGAAAAAGGGGTGCGATTTCGGTACCAGCGTAATGGTTTACATGGTAAAGACTTAAAACAATCATAGCCATTACGTACAGTTAAACAACACAATTTTTGGCATGAACATAGTCAAACCATTTATTGACAAAGTCATGAAATTTCAAAGGTGTGACATAAATATTGACCGAGATACGTTCATCTAAAGCAATGTGTGTGCAACTTTTTACCCACGACGTCGTCCGAAGGTTAATAATAATAATAATAATAATGAGTATTGTATAGGCGCTTTACCCAATTTCATGAATCGGCTCAAAGCGCCGCGAACTGAACCCAACACGCACGCTCACGTGAATCATACGCATTCTCTCACACACTGGACATAAACACATTACAATCACGTGGTGCGAAGGGTCAGCTCAGCTATTTAAATTTCGAAATTTAGAATTGCATTTATTTTTCAAATTTGGTGGGCTGAACATTTCCAAAGCAGAGGGGGAGGAAGCCGGAGTACCCGGAGAGAACCCCCGACGATCGGCCCGAATGAACGGTGCCACATACGAGAAGGAAAAATTCTTTGCCCCGAGTGGGACTCGAATCCCCCACCTCTCGCATCGGTGACAAGTCTCATAACACTAGACCACCGACGTTCCTATTTCGCAAAGCCTTCCAGTAATCCTGTGTATCTAGTCAGTTTCACCACTGTACGTCTGTCCACCTTTGTATTAACCTTCCGGCTACGTCGTGGGTAAAAAGTTGCACACACATTGCTTTAGATGAACGTATCTCGGTCAATATTTAGGTCACACCTTTGAAATTTCATGACTTTGTCAATAAATGGTTTGACTATGTTCATGCCAAAAATTGTGTTGTTTAAACTTGTAATTAGCAGAGTAATTAAACAATAAATAAGAATAAGTTGTGAATTGCCTATATAAAAACCATGGGTAATTTGTTTTCCACGACGTAGGACTAGGAATAAGTCGAAAATTACCTATGTAAAAACCATGGGTAATTTGTTTCCCACAACGTAGGACTAGGAATAAGTCGAAAATTACCTATGTAAAAACCATGGGTAAGTTGTTTCACACGATGTAGGACTAAGAAGTTTTTTAAGCGACGTAGCCGGAAGGTTAAGACTGCTCTTAAAAACTGTGGGTGCATATCTCAGATTCTCAGGCAGGGTGGGTGGGTGTTTGGGGGTTTAACGTCCTTTTCCACCACGTAGGGTGATATCAAAGACGGGGCAACGATGAAAAAGCCAGCAGAAATATTTGGCCCCAGCCGGGATCGAACTCAGGGAAGTCCAACGCTCTACCATTCGATCACTCCGGCTCCCCGATTCTCAGGCAGAGTTCCATGAGGTTGGTGAGACAACATGAACTAAACCTGATGCCTCATATCGCACTGTTGTGGATTTTCCCGAAGCTGAGCCGCTTGTGGCACCATGTCGCATGACAACCGCTCCGCCACCTTATGGACACGTAGCTTCAGAGTGGTAAAAGCAGCTTCTCGCTTTAGAGAAATGAAACGCTTCCTGTTTCTGTTAATAAAGTGCACACATTTAATAAGTAAGATCTTAAATCATGTCAGAGAACAAAATTTGTCATTCCCTTAACTTGCATCATTATTTTAACCAAACATCCAAACATCGTTTTTGCAAGTACATAACGTGCCACCGTCACGACGTCTTCCATCATTACAGCTTCCCCCTACCCCTCTGCTAAAGACAAAAGAGTGACACAGACACGATGATTTGTCAAAGGTTTAGTGTGCATAATTTGTTCAGAGGTTTATTTTCAGGCTAAGCTCAGTGTTAATGTAATATGAGTCAGTGGGTACTTGGTAGCTTTGGGATAGCTACTGGGGCTCGCTGTAGTAGCCTAATATTACAGCACACAGTTTTTCCATTGTTCCGTAGATTGTTTCGCTCTGGTTATATTTGTTAAATGTACAGCTTTGTAACGTCATTTTATACAGATAGTAAGATAGCACATGTTGATACTGAAACACACACACACACACACACACATACACACACACACACACACATTCACTATTTTTAAAATAATATATGTCCATAATCCATGTATTATAATAATACTTTTCTGTCAGCCTCAGGTTTCTGTTATGCCAAAAGATGAGTTCTTCCACTACACACCAAAAGATGGAGAGGAGGTTTTCATCATAGATGCTGACTTCGAGCCACTGCAGTTAGAAAAAAATGACCAAGACGGGGATTATGACCATGGATGTTGTTATAGTACAACACAGACACAAGCAGTCGACCGACAGAAATGATCACACACCAAGAAGGGTACTCTTTCGTAGTGGTGCCACTATCTTTTTGGAGGTGGCCTAAAACCGGCCGTGGCATCCACCTTTAATTGTGATAGTCTAGAATTTTTCGTTAATACAATTTCCTAACAAAATGACACAGCAGCCTAGTACTCCCCAGCGCTATTCGCCGAAGAGTCTTGTCTTGGTGGTTCAGTCCGACATAGGTTTCTGCTGGTCTCTCTCCTCCTGTTGTGTTCTCTCCATGGCCTGAATATCCACCCCATATATAGGTCCGGCAGGTCCGCAGGCCCTCACGAACTGCCAATCCGACCATCGGTCAAGGTAATCACATAAATCGGTCGTCCGACCACATAGCATAAGCGAAATTCATCTATGTATACATGTGACACCCTGCTATTCTCACTTGCCTTCCAAAAACAACATAAATGCCGGCCTTGGCGGTCACGTCCTAGAGTGTCAATCAAGATGTCATCACTGATTGACCTAAGGTACCAAGGTGGTCACGATCTAGGGTACACAAGTCATTTTGTCAATCACAATGTCATCCCTGATTGGCGTGAGGTTCCACGGCGGTCACGACCCAGGGTACACAGGTCATTGTGTAACAATGTTAGTATCAAATCCTGGTAGAATTTATAAATTTTTAAGAATTAAACAGGTTCTTCCCGAAAAACAGTTGATATTTCGGCAGATCAACAGTGTGCTTCAAATTCAAAGTTTTTTGGGGGCGTACAAACTATTTTAAAAGTCAAGTTACATGTACTTCAAAACTCCACCACTGTTGTATTGCAAATAATCACCATTCTAATCATGGCATATGAGTTTTCACATGGGGCGGTCGGGGGTCTAGTGGTTAAGAGACTTGTCACCAATGCGAGAGGTCAGAGGTTCGAGTCCCATTCGGGGCGAAGAATTTTTCCTTCTCGTACGTGGCACCGTTCATTCGGGCCGATCGTCGGGGGTTCTCTCCGGGTACTCCGGCTTCCTCCCCCTCTGCTTTGGAAATGTTCAGCCCACCAAATTTAAAAAAATAAATACAATTCTAAATTCCGAAATTTATATAGCTGAGCTGACCCTTTGCACCACGTGATTGTAATGTGTTTATGTCCAGTGTGTGAGAGGATGCATGTGATTCACGTGAGCGTGCGTGTTGGGTTCAGTTCGCGGCGCTTCGAGTCGATTCATGAAATTGGGAAAAGCGCCTATACAATACTATTATTATTATTATTATAAAGCTGACACATAAATTCTAGTTTGAGATAAATAAATGAGAGGGAATTTGGTCTATTTGGGGATTTTTTAACATGGGATGGGAGATTCTGCGTGCAAGCATAC
The DNA here is from genome assembly GCA_018292915.2 of Batillaria attramentaria. Taxonomy (NCBI): domain Eukaryota; kingdom Metazoa; phylum Mollusca; class Gastropoda; family Batillariidae; genus Batillaria; species Batillaria attramentaria. The sequence goes on from JACVVK020000266.1 coordinate 289,331, forward strand.
ACAAAGGCAGGCACAGGGATCCCGAGCTGTCTGGTTCGAATCACATGCAGACACAGTGAACGCGTCTGCATGTGATTCGAACCAGACAGCTCGGGATCCAGAGTTGGATGCCTTAACCACAAGACCAAATTCTGCTTTGGAAATGTTCAGCCCACAAAATTAGAAAAATTAATGGAATTGTAAATTCTAAAACTTAAAATTGCTGAGCTGGTCGTGTGTTTTGTTGTTGTTGTTGTTGTTCCTTTTGTATTGTTCTTTATTTGTTTTATTTGGGGTTTTTTCCCCTGATGTTCTTCAGGGCTTAAATCTTTCTCCCCCTGAAGTACTTAAAACCATGCCAAATTGCACAGATTTTAGTCTAATTTTTGAAAATATGCCGTGAGGGCATGCCACCAATCACTCCTAGCAAAATGCATCTGCGATCATGACTTTGTCACTTCGTCACTAAATGCTACACACATTTTCTCCTTTTGGATCGTGGACCATTTTATTTTAAGCCCTGATTCTATCTCCTTCCAACACATAAAGGCAAGTGTAGTGAAGTATAACACATTACATTACAACACACAAATACATTAAGTGATAGTTTGAAGATTCCAAAGACAGCATTATTGGTCTAGCTGTGGTTGCTGTCAATTTATTAAACCTCATTACGTTTAATCAAAATTGACAAGACTGTATACCAGGTAATCAAATTTGGTGCGATTTACATCGGTACATTTTAATGATTTTATTGAGTGGGAATCATGCTGAAGCTGTACGCACACACGTATTTGGGGGGGGGGGGACATTTGTGTAACAGGAGTGATACCTGCTGTGTTGGTTGCTACGTGTATTAGGCAGTGTCAGGTGATGTCAACAGATAGGGAGTTCACTTCAAAGTTTTGGCATGACTCTGTAACAGATAAATGACTATAAAACTAGAGAAAGAACAACAAGAGAGTAAAAAAAAAAAAAAACACGACATAACGATTTCCCATATGTGGGGTTTTTTTTTGTTGTTGTTGGGGGTTTTTTTTTGTTGGTGGTTGTGTTTTTTTTGTTTTTTTTTCAGTTTGGAGCCAGCAATCCCCTGTATGGACTGAAGAGTTGGCAGACACCACACATGCCCAACGCTGTCTTCAGGGCAAAGGAGTTCAGCATTTTCCTACCGAAGGACACAGAAAAAGTTGCATTGGGGAAACCATACCACATTCTTCCCCAGAAACCCACAGGAGGATCGTCTGATCTCCTTTTACGGCTTTCCATTGCTCGTTTCTACCCTCCGGCGCCGAAAGAGCAGGACAGCGTTTTGTACAGACTACTCGGAATGATGCACTCTCGGCCGTTTGTTGAGGTGCGGACTCCTCCGCGGGGCACGGTGGCTTGCGTTAGGGCGTACAACTCAAAGTATCTACATATTGTTTTCAGGTACGGAATGCAGCTTAACGTTTCATTGCAATGCTTTTGTTGTGTGGAGTAGTGCTTCAGTCTTAGGAGACATGCATATAGTGCCTTGGGTTTTGTTGTATCTGGTTATAGTGAGCTTTAGGCGACACTGCCACACTGCTCAGGAACTTCTGGAAATAGGAATCATAGAAATGTACAGTCAAATTTGCAGGGGAAATTGATTTCTGTTTGATGTATCTGAAGTTTGACTTAGCCGTGGAGGCGGATAAGGTCGAATTTCTAAGAGGGCTTCGAGTTAAGCGAGTTGCACACTTCGCCCCCTGAAATTAACGTGATGAATATAAAAACGTGTTTAAACTGTAACTGCATGGAAACTGTATCTCTGTGCAAGTTATGTTGGCAGTTACGCATCAGAAGGGGAAAAATCTCATAGTGCTTGTGACAGCTTCAACTTTTCCGAAGTGAAAAAGGAAAAATTATGTTTGCGATAACCGAACTTTGACTTATCTGTTAAAAATTTTGCCATACAAAGACCTAGTTTGGCCGGGAACATTTTTTTGCTTCAACTTATCCGAAGTTTGACTTATACGTGTTTGATATAAACTTATATATGCTTCTGTATATGCCTTAATTATTTGCATTGCATCATTTACATACATGTACTTCCTTTCTCTGTTATGTGGTGGCATTTATTTTCTGTATCATTTCGGTTTCTTTCTCTTCACATGTTTTATTAATTTGATAGTATGTTCACATTTTGTCTTGTTCATGAAAAACTTGGTTCTTGAAATCCTTCTCAGGATGCATGCAGAGTATCAGCTAAACGAACCACCGACCAACCCATTTTGGTTTACACCGGCTCAGTTTGCTGGCGATCTGGTCATCAGTCGGGATGGTTCCCACGTCGCTTACTTCCACATGGAGGTCCCAAATACGAGAAGGCTCAATGTTGGTAGGTGTTGCATCAGGGTTCTTAAAATACTAATGTACATTTAATATGCAGCGCCATCATAAAGAAAAATGTCTGCTCTGGGACCACTCCACCCCTGGAATTCAGCCAATCGCTGACCCAAGGTCAAGGATATACAAGTTGTCCATGGAAAACTGTAACATTGCAATTTTCTCAGAAACTACAAACACCAGACATGTCACTCGGCATGATGATGGACCTTTACAAACATACTCTTGTGAATGACCTTGACCTATTTCACAAGTGAGACAATTTGGCTTATGCCTATCTAGTTGAAAAGTGTCATCCATGATGTATGAACATGTTTTTCTGTGCTTGTAGACATGGAATGGCTGTTGGAAGGCAGCAAAGAAAACACTGACGACATGAGAGCGGGCATCGGCTACATGCCAAAAATGGAGTGGACGATCACCGGTGCTTCACATCTACCTGCCGAGGAGCAAAGGGCTGCTGAAAATAAAAACCCTGAGGAGCCAGACTTCCAAGAAAAAGCACCAGAGGACGTGAAGAAGCCAGATGAATTCCTGTGGGATTCGCTGATAGACCGGGAGTCTGCGCTTCGGTTGATAGAAACTGAATTTTACCCGTTCAAAATGGTGAGTGCTACTTAAGTGCAGTAGAAGAGTAGTGAAATGTTTGTGTCTTGTGTTTTCTCCCCACCGTTCTGTTTCTTTAGAAACCATTATTAGCCAATAGCCGTTTTGGTAGTGTCTAACATCGTAGTATTTTAAGAACCTGCACAGCGGCAGCGTCTCACAGGTTGACACAGGCGCTACGAAAGCCTCTAGAGAAGCAAAAATTGTGGAGTCAAGCCGGTGTAACACGCCGGAGTATACCCCCTGGCTACTTTATACCCTCGGGTATAAAGTAGCCTAGGCCGGTTCAACCCCCTGGGTATAGATCAGTGGTGGGGGGGTTAAAGTGGGCAGGAGAGGGTTAAAACGGGCCTAAGCCAGAATACAACCCGGGGTATAGTCTGGGCTAGACCAGTTTATACGGGGGGATAGTCTGGGCTAGGTCAGTTTATACGGGGGGTATAGTCTGGGCTAGGCCAGTTTATACGGGGTAATACTCCAGGTGGGGTATAATCTGGACTGCTACACCCGGTTTTGCGGTCAAGTATTAAGTAGATGAGCTTTGGCAGTTTGAATAGACGACTCCACTTGTGTCAGTCAAAGGGGCAAGCCCCAGAATTCAGCCAATTGCGAGCTGTGGCAACACTTGATATGGTCTGGCAAACTTTTGGCAGACATTACAAAGACGGTGGGTGGTGTTTGGGAGTTTAACGTCCCTTTTCCACCACATAAGGGTGATATCAAAGACGGGGCACGAGAAAAAAGGCCAGCACAAATATTTGGCCCCAGCCAGCGGGATTCCAACTCACGACTCGAGCATTGAGAGTCCAACGCTCTACCATTCTGCACCCCCCCCCCACCCCCCCCCCCCCCCACCCCCCCCCCCCCCCCCCCCCCCCCCCCCCCCCCATTACAAAGAGGAAAGCACATGTAGTTTGATATGACTGACACATGGAAAGAAAGCAGCAGTCTGTTTGCGTCATTTGAGGAAGAAAGACCATTATGTCAGTCTCTTTCATCTTCAACTCGCTGGTTTTCAACAAAATGACGTCATGGATGCACTGTGTTTTTCCAATACACGGCAGAGTTAAAGAGGTGGGGCTGTGGACTCTGCTTTGCCGGGTGGAGTCGTCTGTTTTTCACTTTGCAGATGGCAGTGTGCTGCGTTCAAAGCTCCACTTATCACTCAGATAAATTATTTGGAGCTTATAGGCGCAATCACAAGTGCAGCTGTTCGTTCTAAAAACGTGAGTTTGCTGTTGTGAATCCTGATTGTCTTGGAATATGCGCATTGACCATCATCTTCATCCCGCACATTTTTATAACATTAGAAGTTGAAAATGCCCTGTATTTTCAGGTCACTTACCACAACCTCACGAAAGCTCACCAGTTGTCGAGAGAGCAAAACAAACCCATTCACGCCGTCCTGTTGTGGGGCCCCCGTTGACGACCAGAGCTGCTGAGGTTCAGCGCAGACTCTCCGCGAGACGTCGCTGGAGAGTCCGCAGGTTATCTCCCTTCTGCAGCAGCGCTTCGTCAGCACCTGGGCTTTGAAGGTTGACTTGCAGGTCTGTTATACGTCAGCTCTGTGTGTGTGCGTGCGTGTGTGTGTGTTGTTTTTATGGTTTTGTTGTTGTTGTTGTTGTTTTTGGGGTTTTTTTGCTTTGTTTTTTTAAACTAGCATTGCCGACATATATGACACAGTCTGCGCCTTTTAGGCTGATTTTGCGGTTCTTCAACTACACATTATATCATGGTGTGTAACGAAGAAGGCAGAGAACTGTCTGCACTGTAAAGTTTTGTACATTCAGCTTTATACCGATAACACTGAGTGAACGCCTTCCTGATTGAGTAATTCCAGTTCAGTTGGACTGTAGACAGTTGTCCAGTCAAGCCGTGATCTAAAATGGGTACATGTGGGTGTTTTACAACGGGGCTTAAAATCTTTTATCTTCTGACGGATTTCCACCTTTAGCTACAAATAATCCAGCCGTCTCGCGGTCATAGGCGATTTTCGGCTCCATGTATATTCTTTTGTATTAGGGTGGTTTAACCGCCACAGGTCGTTCAAGTCATCATCTGTTACTAGTTTGTTAAATGCAAGGACGTCTGTGTTTTCGTGTTTTCCACCGCTAACTATGTCATATTCATTGCTGAGGACACAATTAAAATCTCCACACAATAGCTTAAACTCAGCATTCTGTTCAAACAGTTGATTAGACAGATATTAAAAAAAAGGCCTGTTTCTCGTTTTGATCATTAGGGCTGTAGGCGTTACATACAAGAAATTTTCCGCCATCAAGTGTAAATTGTACAGACAGTATTCTATCGTTTCTTTTGATACATTGAGTGTCGTATGGAAATTGTTTCCTGATCAAAATTAACTGCCCCAGGCTGTGTCGCGTGCCCATGCTGTGATATATTTTCCCTCCCCATTCAGCTTCCCATGACAGTAAATCATTATCATGAGTATAGCTTTCTTGAATACATATAATGTCATAGTTTTGACGGTCGTCCAGTCAAGCCGTAATCTAAAATGGGTACATGTGGGTCAGTTACCTTTTGACGGATTTCCACCTTTAGCTACAAATTTTCCTCCCCCCAAAAACCTGTGTTTCCTCCTCTGAAGTACTTAAAATCATGCCAGTTTGCACAGATTTTAGTCTCACTTAAAAAAAAAAAGTTTGGGGGAGCCGGGGTGGTCGAATGGTAGAGCGTTGGACTTCTAATGCTCGGGTCCTGAGTTCGATCCCGGCTGGGGCCAAATATTTGTGCTGGCTTTTTCATCGTTGCCCCGTCTTTGATATATCACCCGTTTGTGATGGAAAAGGACGTTAAACCCCCAAACACCCACCCACCCTTTGTAGAGACGTGCTAGTGGCTTTGCCACTCCGTCACTAAATGCTACTTTCCCTCCCTTTGGATCATGGGCCATTTTTATGTTGTTTCCATAGTAATGGAAACAACATAATAGGACGGGCTAAAATTTCCACGTTCATGGGCAAGCATCTGTGGTACAAACGCACGTCACTGCCGATCTCCCGCAGAGACGATTTTGCAAGTGTAACTCTGACAATGACGTAAGAAAACTTGCGTCATCGATGCTGACGCGTATGATGTTCCGAACGCAGTTCTCCTCCTCCTGAGTGCCGTCTGTGTGGATGTGCGTGTGTGTGTGAATTGTGTCCGGGCCCGTTTCTTCGAAAATACTAAACCGAATGGCTTCAAATTTGGGGTATCCAAATTTATCAAAATGTTACATTAGACGATTCAAGCGTGTGATGATTGCTTAAGTGATTTGGGAGTTATCGCCCTTTTGAGACAAGTTGGTTGTCTTTCGTGTACAGGCGTAATATTTATTTAAATCACTCAATTTTTTGGCAGTAGATAGCTTGAATACGGACTCTGAATTGACTCACTACTAGAAAATGGTCGCTCTTATAGTTTTCATGTAAACCGAGCCTGAGTTGACATTGCATGTGAACCCAGTTCAGATGCCTATTTCTCCGAAAATACTGAACCGATCGATTTCAAATTTGGGGTTTCTAAATGAATCAAGATTGTTGAATAGAAGGCCCGATCCAGGTACGATTGCACACATGATTTGCGAGTTATCGCCCTTTTCCAAAAAAGTGGCTTTCTGGCGTTTAAAGGCGTAATATTTACCTAAACCACTCCATGTTTGGGACATAGATAGCATGAATACGGACTCTCAACTGAGTGAATTTTGGAGTTGTCGCTTTTGTACTTTTGGCGTAAACCGTACCTGATGAAAGTGCTGGTGAACACACTTTAGATCTCAAAATCGCTCCTACTATACATAGATAATGAGCCTGGGGTGCCATAAAAAAATATACAAAAAAATTAGAAAAATTCACTGCAGCCGTTGTCGTCAGTTGACTCGAAAATTTGTACTTGAAGCACATTTCCTTTACACAAGCCACACGCCTCACAAACATCGCAGAAAAGGCACACGCGCACTGACGCAAAACTGTATCAGCGTCAGTTTGCCGACGTCATGTTTGATTGACGTGGGGGTGTGTCGTCACTTTTCGGAAGTTCTCTATTTGTAGACGGGGAAAGCGGGAGTTTCATTGATGTAGTGAGCTTTGTTTTTCCCACTGACTCTCACTCAATAGCATAGTAGAGTGAGAGAACACCACATAGGTCTCAATGGAGCACATGCACAAACGCGGCTCGCGCAAGTCTGCGTGTGTGCGTGCGTGCGTGCGTGCGTGCGTGCGTGCGCGCGCGCGTATGTCTGTGTGTGTCTGTGTGCGCGCGCGCGCAGCAGACATAACACATAGTGAAAAAACGTTCGCCGCGCAGACTTGTCTGTTAAACACATTGAGCCGGTATAAATTCGATCTTTACACTGCGCAGCAGCAACACTTCAATTTTCATGGGGCTGCTTTCATTGCAAGAATTGTATCCGAGTCAAAGTTATTACGTCAAATGTATTATGCGTCATCCCAATGAGGAAAACGTCATATATTTCAAAGAAAACAACTTGACGTCTCTCTTCCAAAACCAAGATTGGTCTGACAAGCCCGGTCAGTTGTTTCCATTGAGAGAGAGAGAGAGAGTGTGTGTGTGTGTGTGTGTGTGTGTGTGTCCTCCCGTATACATGGCATTACAAAAGAACGACCGTGACGACAGCAGGTGATTAAATGGAAACAACATATTGGGCTGGTCAGTGGCCATCTTGTTACACCCTGTTACAAGCATCTACCGCATAACGAAACTCGGCACAGCTGGCAAACTGTCCATGTGGCATACCCACCAACGGTTCTCTGTCAGGGAGACCTTTGGATAAGGGAGGGAAAAAAGTGAATTGCGGTGCAGGTGGTGATGTGATAATGTGTGGCCTCTCACTCTGTGTGTACAGGCGCTCGAGAAGGACGAGAATGACCCAGTGATGAGTGAGTTTGCCAAGACACTGCTGGCCGAATATAAATTCCCCGTCACGATGATGGTCATTGCACCCAACAGGACCATCGTTCACAAGGTCAACGCCAATGATTTTTTCGAAATGACGAGGTCCGTGTTTGGAACAGGCTAAGGATTTTTTTTTCTTTAATACTTAAGTACTCTTTGGGGTTCCTTCCTCCAGGGAAAGGGGGAGCCTGGGTGGTCGAATGGTAGAGCGTTGGACTTCTAATGCTCGGGTCGTGAGTTCGATCCCGGCTGGGGTCAAATGTTTGTGCTGGCTTTTTCATCGTTGCCCCGTCTTTGATATCGCCCTATGTGATGGAAAAGGACGTTAAACCCCCCAAAACACCCACCCACCCTCCAGGGAAAGAGGATCACCACAGAGCAGCACCACACAGCTACATATTTTTGCTAGGGGAGGAAAGCCAGAGGAGTCAGAAGCTTGGAAAAATTGGTCTCACATATCACATCTATTACAGTTTAATAATGATAACAATAATAATGATAAGAATAATGGATATTTATGTAGCGCATACATGTGCGAGCTCAGAGCGATTTCAAAGTTAAGATAAATAAGATTTATAAAAATGAAAAAAAAAAATGCCAAAGAGAACAACAGAAGACAGTTTTGGCGTGTGCGTGCGCGCGCCGCGAACACTCACACACACACACACACACACACACACACACACACACACACACAGAGGTTCCTCTCTGTCAAGTTTTATTTTAAAACCAGTACTTCACAATGTCCATTTCCTGTCAGATCTAGCAAATCTTGACAGCAGAATACACGTAGTACATTTTTTAATCAATCTGCTAAAGTCAGGTATTACTATTCCCCCCCCCCCCCCCCCCCCACACACACACCTCCGAATTGGAAGAATTTTACGCTCAGTCACACATTTTTCATTGCTTCTCTTTGTGCAGGTTGCGGAAACTATTACCGTTACAGTACGAAAAGTTTCTCAAGCAAGGCCTTCGCAAAGTTAAAAGAGGCACAGTTCCTGCCGCATAGTGACATGGTGTGTGTGTGCGCAATGTTTTTTTTTACAGAATATCTCACAAACCACATGCTGATACTGTGTAAATCAGTTCTGCAAGCATTCCTTTCACAAAAGTGAAGAACTGGTGCAATTTTGTTTAACAGTGTATATGAGTTGAGGTTCGGCTTGAAAGTCCTGGTGTGACTAAATGGATATATGCATGCGTTATATGTACAGCATTCAATAGATGACAGAAGTGAAAAGATGGCAAGCCTTGCATGTGCAAGGTGTTGGAAATTCACACGACTGAGATGCAATAATCAGCAGTGTCTGTGACTGATACGGTCAGCTTTCCATATGCAATAATGTATCATAAAATTGTGACTTGCTCAGACATGTATGCTATTATCTGTCGACTGTGTCAGTGCATCAGTGCCATTAGTTAACTCTTACAACCCCAAGCCTGACCACCCCCTGCCTGCTGTATAACAAGACTGGTTAAACAGAAACAACCAGTGCACGCCAGTAGCAGCCACTTCAAGCCACTATTATGCAATGCATGGGCCTTTTGGCTTGCCCCAAGATCGCTGCAGATCGCATAGTAGTGGCTTGAAGTGGTTTCTAGTGATATGAACAATTTATGTAAACATGTAGTTTTTGCATGGGCTTTAAATAGTTAATATTTAAATAGTTAACGGACTGGGGAAAAAAGCATTGTCAGTTGTATTTTTACAAGCTGTTCTGTATGTCTTCCTTGTGAATTGCATTTTTGTAGTCCCAATTGTTTTGTCAATTTTGTTAGTAGACTAATACAGTCTTCAGAAAAGTTAAGGACCAGTCACCATAATGGGTGACAGTTTCAATAAATCAGAAAAAAATAAACGAATAAGATTTTCCCCGTAAAATTCGGTAGCAAGGTTAAGGGGTAATTAGTGAACATGGCGACCACTGTGTGGATGGCACGTGCGCGTCACACAGCATGCTTGGCACGTTTGAAAATTTGCAATTTCAGCAAAACTAGACCGAGTGTCAGTGTTCAGTGAGCGATATCTGGGGCTTTCTGCACGGCAAGAATGAGATGCAGGTCAAAGAATGCAACCCTGGTTATGAACTGTGCTCATTTGTTTGCCCTACATAAGCCGCCGTTTCAGCGATATCCAGCACTACACCAGCATGCCACCACAACAAAAGTTGAATGATATCTGCAAGTGGTCCTTAACCTTTTATGAAAGCTGTAAGTCGGTTCATCAAAGATAGGGTGTTTTCTGAACTGAGCAGACAAACATCTGCAGTAAAGTGTTATTTGAAGCCACTTACATTTCTTTCGTGCCGTGAATATCCCTCAGTAACCAGCAAGTGTCATTATGCTACGACATGCCAGAGAGTGGCACAGATTAATGACGACAGTGCCAGAAAATGGTTTTGCCATCGGGCATTGTCTGATGTATCTCTGTGGTTCATCTTTCTCCAGTCGTGCCATGACGAACAGTGGTTTTGGGGGACGATGCAGTAACTGTAGATATGTACTAGTGTATCAGACAGTGCTAAAGAGTGTCTAGTGTAGACTTTATAATAAAGCGTTAGACCAGGGTGTCCTACCAGAAGACTGGGTAACGGGACTCATCAAGCCACTGTATGAAGGGACAGGTGAAGACATGATGTTGACAACTACAGGGGCATCACATTATTCAGTTGTATTGGTAAAGTGTTTACCAGTGTTTGTAATACCAGATTAGCCCGGTTTCTTGAAACTAACGGCATTTTGTTAGAGAATCAAGCAGGATTCAGAAAGGAACATTCTACCATAGATCATATATATGTCCTGAAGGCTCTAAATGATATTTTTGCCAGCCAGAAAATGAAATTATATTGTGCTTTCGTAGATTACCGAAAAGCCTTTGATTCCGCGTGGAGAGCTGGTCTGTGGTACAAGCTAGTCAGGCAACAGATCAAAGGAAAAGTATTGAAAGTCATTATATCCAAGTATGATCATTTAAAGTCATGTGTCTTTGCCAATGGCAGGAAGTCGGATTTTTTCGGAAGTTTCAAAGGCGTTTGACAGGGGGAGAACCTGTCACCACTTCTGTTCTCTCTTTTTCTTAAACGACAAGGAAGATTTCTTTGTCAGTAAGGGTTGTGATCCACTTCGCCTGTCTGTTACTACAACTGGTGATGTCGAGGTGTTGTCACTTTACTTTCAATTGTCCGTTTTGCTTTACCCAGACGACACAATATTACTGTCAGAGTTGAAGGATGGCGTACAAAAAGCGCTCGATGTATTGTTTTCTTATTGCGAAAAGTGGAATCTTGAGGTAAATGTAACAAAGACAAAAGTAGTTGTTTTCTGCGGCTGCAAGTGTAGGACCAATACTTTTTGTATGGTGATACTGCCTTGGAAAATGTTGATTCATTCCGATATTTAGGTGTAGTTTTACCAGAAATGGCAAGTTTGCTAAATGTAAAAAAACGTTTGCATGATCAAGCTACAAAAGCTATGTTTTCATTGTTACTGTAGCAGGGGAGCAAACTCCTGTTAGTAGCAGTTGCAGCTAGAGTACACATGTACCATAACAGGTCAAGCGCCCTTCCGGTCTCACCGGCCTGGGAGAGGGTATATAAGGAGCAGCGATTCCAGAGACTCGGCACTGACAGCCGAATAGGCTGACAGCCCTAGCTGAGAAAGCTAGTATTACCAGACCCCAGCTGACAAAGTTGGGCCTCGACTTCTTCTCCGACTGATAAAGCTAGGAATATGTTAGTTTCCCAACTATTTAGTTAATTGTAGCTGCGACTACTTAGCTGAGTAAGCTAAGTCAGTTGTAAGATCCTTCCGTCACACCCCGGGTGCAAAGTCCGAGAGTGTTCCCTCCCACACAGTAGCTAGGTTACGTTAGTCTTAAAGGGATTAACTAGGTTGAGTGTAGGCTATGTTTAGGATAGTTCTAGTGTGTGCCTGACTGGTTAGTTGTTGATTAGGCTAGTGTTTTAGTTGGTTTGGTTTTGGCCAGTGGTCGTTCGAGTTGTATATACTGTAAATAAAATACTGTTGGACTTTTACTAAGCTTCATGTGAGTTTAGCGGTGAGACAGCGTGTGGCTGAGTGTGCATAGAGCATCTTTCCCTCTCAGTCTTTCCCCTCTCACAGACACTGGATCAGACACATAGCACCTGACTACACTTCTATCCGATATTGCTAGGGTTTTTCTGGATACCGAGGTTGGTTAGTGTGAAAACAATTGATAATGAACACAACGCGAGGCTAAAACGTTATTCACACATCAACAACTAGTAGCGTTATTTTGTAGTAGCTACTCCTCGGCAATCTCCAGCCTTACCTAGGAACCGAAACAAGGAACGGACCTCTCTCTAAAAGGATAAGTTAGCTAGAGACGGTCCGGTTACAGTTACAAACAGCCAGGCGACAAGACCTACCCCTGCATGTACATCTTGACTTGTTTGACAAAATGATTGTACCTGTTCTTCTGTACGGCTGTGAAGTTTGGAGTAATGAAAATATTTCCCTTATCGAAAAACTGCAGCTTAAATTCCTTAGGTATATTTTTCGTTTAAGCCGAAATACAATGTCATCACTGGTATACGGGGAAACGGGAAAGTTCCCTCTTGAAATAACCACTTAAGTCCGCCTGGTCCGATTTTGGGCTAGTATGATCAAATGCAGTGTTGACAAGTTTTCTAAGAAAATGTATTCCCTGATGTTTCTTCTTCACAAACATTCTATTGTTCAGAATGAGTGGCTCACCAGAATCAAGGACAACTTAAAAAGTGGTTTTGATGTGTGTGGGAAACAGACGTTTTCTAGTGTAGATTCCCTATGTAGGAACGTCAAGAAAAGTCTGCAAGATAGTGTTGTTCAGAAATGGAGTGAAAGCCTCAAAAACAGTAACAAATGTGTGTTTTGGTTTTTTATTTTTTATTTTTTTTACAGACATTAGAGTTTGGACAAGAAAAATATATTTCCTTATTTGCCTGACGTGTACGTCGTACCATTCATGAAATTTAGATGTAGTAACCACAGGTTAGCGATATCAATCAATCAATCAATCAATCAATCAATCAATACTTTATTAATCCCTTCCGGGAAATTAAATGTCTGCCGATAAAATACAAACAGGACATAAAAGAGTTCTTAAAAGAGACATAAAACATAAAAAACAAATTATCACCATAACACACATCACATAAATTATCACATATGTCACAGACTATATATATTATACATCCCCCGCCTCAACACACACACACACACACACACACACACACACACACCGCAGTCACAGACTATCTGCATGATGTCCGACTCTTGCTGTTGATCGAGCGAACGGCCGAGGGTATAAAAGAGTTCGCGTAGCGAGTGGTTTTAACTAGGGGGGCCCTGAGGCGGCCGCTTCGCTCTATCACCAGCGCGTCGAAAACGTGCCAGAGCGGATGACTACAGTCCGTCATAATCTTTGCTGCCTTTTTTTGTACAGATTTCTCAAGACTGTCCGCAAAACTCTCCTGACCCCTCCCCACCACCCCGCCTGCTTTCTTGATAATCTTCTCCAGTTTGTTCCTGTCTGTGTCACACAAGTTCCCACCCCAACACACAGATGAGAAAGTAACGACACTGGAGATGGTAGCGGTGTAAAAAGTCTGTAAAATATCTGAGTTCACATTAAAAGATTTCAGCTTGCGGAGACAGTACATCCTGGAGTTCGTCTTTTTAATGATGCTGTCAGTGTTGTCCCTCCAACTCAGAGTCTTGTCAATCGTTACCCCTAGATATTTGTATTTGTCTACCCTCTCCACTTGCTCCCCTTTGATGGTGAGTGGAGCAGGCACAGATTTATTTCTGCGAAAATCAATCACCATTTCTTTTGTTTTCCCAACATTCAACTCGAGGAAATTTTGATCACACCATTCCACAAATCGCTCTATCTCATGTCTGTAGTGCGTGTCGTCGTCGCCTGTCATCCGTCCCGTCAGTGCCGTGTCGTCTGCGTATTTGTCCAGTAGACAGTCATCGTCATTTGTCCTGCAGTCGGCCGTGTAGAGCGAGAACAAAAATGGTGAGAGGCACGTTCCTTGGGGCCCGCCGGTATTTGTGTACAACACATCAGATTTAACGTCCCAGCCCAGTCTGACATACTGCGGTCGGTTTGTCAAATAGTCTAAAATCCAAAGAATAGTAAAAACAGGTACATTCATTCTTCCAAGTTTGTTTGCAAGCAGGTGAGGTTGGATGGTATTAAAAGCAGAGGAAAAATCGAAAAACATGAGGCGTATGGAGGTGCCTGGCTTATCTAAATGAGAGTATATATTGTGTAAAACATGTAAAACTGCATCATCCACACCACGATCTCTCCTGTACGCAAATTGAAGGGGGTCAATGAACTCCGCCACAGTGGTCTGCAAAAAGACAAGCACCAGTCGTTCGAAAACTTTCATGATACATGACGTCAGCGCCACTGGGCGCAAATCATTTAACATTTTCACAGGATGTTTTTTGGGAACTGGGACGAGGCATGACATTTTCCACACAGCTGGCACTTTGCACTGAAACAAAGACAGGTTAAAAATGTAAGTCAAAATAGTACACAGTTGCTCAGCACAGAGCTTTAACACTAACGGTTTGACGTTGTCAGGTCCAGCTGCTTTGTTAGGCTTACATCGTTTTAGTTCTTTCATCACCTGGTGTTCTGTTGTGCTAATGACCTCTGCCTCCTCATCAGCTGGCAGGGTGGTCAAGAGTGTCTCCTACACTCTACGATAGAACAGGGAAGAAGAAACGGCATTCCTAGGGAAGAGAGGCTGTGCACTAAATGTGACATGTGCGTCCTTGGTGACGAGCTGCATTTTATTTTTGAATGTCCAACGTATCACTACGAGAGAACCCTTATTCCTGTCAATTTCCGCAGGCCAATATCTTCATTTAACCTTTGTAGACTAATGTCTTTGAAAACATCACAGAAAAATGTACTGAACTTAGCCAATTACATCAAAAGTAATAGAATAGTTTAAATGTAAATGTACCAAACTCTGTGTGTGTGTGTGTGTGTGTGTGTGTGTGTGTGTGTGTGTGACGGTCTGTGTGTAAAAGCTAATTTTGTTGCTGCCAATGTACAGGTATTAATTTTTGTTGTTGCTTTTGTTGTTTAATATCATTGTTATCCCTTTCACTTTGTCAGTCGCTGACATCTTCGTTTTTATGTTGTTTCCATAGTAATGGAAACAACATAATAGGACGGGCTAAAATTTCCACGTTCATAGGCAAGCATCTGTGGTACAAACGCACGTCACTGCCGATCTCCCGCAGAGACGATTATGCAAGTGTAACTCTGACAATGACGTAAGAAAACTTGCGTCATCGATGCTGACGCGTATGGTGTTCCGAACGCAGTTCTCCTCCTCAGTGAGTGCCGTCTGTGCGGATGTGTGTGCGTGTGTGTGTGCGTGTGTGAATTGTGTCCGGGCCCGTTTCTTCGAAGATACTTAACCGAATGGCTTCAAATTTGGGGTATCCAAATTTATCAAAATGTTACATTAGACGATTCAAGCGTGTGATGATTGCTTAAGTGATTTGGGAGTTATCGCCCTTTTGAGACAAGTTGGTTGTCTTTCGTGTACAGGCGTAATATTTATTTAAATCACTCAATTGTTTGGCAGTAGATAGCTTGAATACGGACTCTGAATTGACTCACTACTAGAAAATGGTCGCTCTTATAGTTTTCATGTAAACCGAGCCTGAGTTGACATTGCATGTGAACCCAGTTCAGATGCCTATTTCTCCGAAAATACTAAACCGATCGATTTCAAATTTGGGGTTTCTAAATGAATCAAGATTGTTGAATAGAAGGCCCGATCCAGGTACGATTGCACACATGATTTGCGAGTTATCGCCCTTTTAAAAAAAAGTGGCTTTCTGGCGTTTAAAGGCGTAATATTTACCTAAACCACTCCATTTTTGGGACATAGATAGCATGAATACGGACTCTCAACTGAGTGAATTTTGGAGGTTGTCGCTTTTATACTTTTGGCGTAAACCGTACCTGATGAAAGTGCTGGTGAACACACTTTAGATCTCAAAATCGCTCCTACTATACATAGATAATGAGCCTGGGGTGCCATAAAAAATATACAAAAAAAATTAGAAAAATTCACTGCAGCCGTTGTCGTCAGTTGACTCGAAAATTTGTACTCGAAGCACATTTCCTTTACACAAGCCACACGCCTCACAAACATCGCAGAAAAGGCACACGCGCACTGACGCAAAACTGTATCAGCGTCAGTTTGCCGACGTCATGTTTGATTGACGTGGGGGTGTGTCGTCACTTTTCGGAAGTTCTCTATTTGTAGACGGGGAAAGCGGGAGTTTCATTGATGTAGTGAGCTTTGTTTTTCCCACTGACTCTCACTCAATAGCATAGTAGAGTGAGAGAACACCACATAGGTCTCAATGGAGCACATGCACAAACGCGGCTCGCGCAAGTCTGCGTGCGTGCGTGCGTGCGTGCGTGCGTGCGCGCGCGCGTATGTCTGTGTGTGTCTGTGTGCGCGCGCGCGCAGCAGACATAACACATAGTGAAAAAACGTTCGCCGCGCAGACTTGTCTGTTAAACACATTGAGCCGGTATAAATTCGATCTTTACACTGCGCAGCAGCAACACTTCAATTTTCATGGGGCTGCTTTCATTGCAAGAATTGTATCCGAGTCAAAGTTATTACGTCAAATGTATTATGCGTCATCCCAATGAGGAAAACGTCATAGATTTCAAAGAAAACAACTTGACGTCTCTCCTCCAAAACCAAGATTGGTCTGACAAGCCCGGTCAGTTGTTTCCATTGAGAGAGAGAGAGAGAGAGAGAGAGTGTGTGTGTGTGTGTGTGTGTGTGTGTGTGTGTGTGTGTGTGTGTGTGTGTGTCCTCCCGTATACATGGCATTACAAAAGTACGACCGTGACGACAGCAGGTGATTAAATGGAAACAACATATTGGGCTGGTCAGTGGCCATCTTGTTTGTTTATTTCGTTAAGATGTTTTACGGCGGCTAGTGTAGGGTTGGGTCAAACAAACAAAGACTTTTTACAAGCATGCGGATTCTATACTAAATTTATGCCAGTCACATGTGGATGCGGCGATTTTGGTTTTCACGTGTGATGCTGTGTGTTAGGTTTGGGAGAAAACATAATCTTGGCTCCAACTTCGATACCGATCTTGGCTCCAACTTCGATAACGTAGGCATTGTTGTATTTTTCTCCTGCTATGTCGCTCTCTCGGTGCACTCGCAGAGAAGACACGGGATACAACAGGCTGGAACTCCAAATACTTTATTAACAGAAGATGCGTAAGAACAAACTCATGAAAGAGGAAGAACCCAGAACGCGGTGCAGTGCTGCTTATATACTAACAGGTCAGATCTAGAACATTCTGCAACATACTGGCAAGTACGGAATCTTTCCGAGGTTACGTAATCTGCTGACGTTACTGCACTCGCATGTTCTGGGATGGTCTAGAAATTTCCATCGAAATGCAGTGACTTTTCGCGATCTCTACAACTCCTCCCTACCAAAATTGTTGTTTCACAACAAACTTCAACAACAAAGTCTGTCTCTGCATGGATTTTGGTGTTCTTTTGGATCGTCTGGGGTTGTCTGGGCCATACTCTGGAACAGGTGGCTTGGTCCTGGGTAGTCGTGGTCTGCTCTGGTTCTGTGTCGGTGGCACATTCTCCATAATCTCCATCGGATGGTCGATCGGGAGCTCAGAGGCATCTGCTGTATCACCAGGTTCGTTGTCCTCTTCAGAAGCGTAACGTGGGCGCAACTGTTCCCAGTGTTGTCTCCAAACTGGGCCACGAGGAACTACCTTGACGTTGAAGCAGCGAGTACCCGTAGACTTCTTGACCACTGCTGGTACCCATCTGGGCTGCTTGGCATGGTGAGGTCCATAGTACAGTGCGTATACTGGATCTCCAGCCTTGTATTGCCTGGTCACCTTGGCGACACCTCCTGGGTCCGGAGTCACCTGAGTTTTAGATGCCTCCTTGGATTGCTTGCCCTGAGCTATGTGTGCTGGCGAGGGAAGCAAAGTGTCGATCCTTGTCCGAATCTGTCTGGACATCAAGAGTTCACTCGGAGAGAATCCGCACGATGTCGGCATTCTCCGGTACTGCATAAGAAACTCTTGAAGTGCTCGCTTCGGGGGCAGAGAAGACTTCCTGAGAGCTTGCTTGAAAGTCTGCACCAGCCGTTCTGCAGCTCCATTGGTAGCAGGATGGTAGGGCGCTCCTGTCAGGTGCGTGATCCCACGTTCCTTGCACCAGCTCTGGAACTCTTCAGAAACAAAGGTGGTTGCATTGTCGGAGACCAATGTGTGTGGGTATCCGAAGTGAGCGAAGTCTTCTTCCAGCACGTCTAGAGTAGCTCTAGTGGACGTGGATGACGTTGGGTGGATGCATGGGTACTTTGAGTAAGCATCTGTGATCACCAGCCAGTTGGTGCCCATGAAGTTGATGGCGGGGTCCAAGTGAACTCGGCTCCATGGCTTCTCTGGTAACATCCAGGGATGAACTGGCGGTTTGGATGGCTTGTTTTGATGTTCGCCGCATGAGTCACATCGTCGACTCGTCATCTCTATTGCAGCGTCGATACCGGGCCAGTATACTGCAGTTCTTGCCAACTGCTTCATGCATTCCATGCCGAAGTGTCCGATGTGCAGAAGATCAAGGATCTTGGGCTGCAGGCTTTGTGGAATCACAACTCTTGTACCATAGATGAGGCATCCGTGGCAGATACTGAGAGAATCAGACAACTTCTGGAACTTTCTGACTTCTCCGTTGATCTCATCGTGCTTCAGCGGCCACCCTTCGCGCACGTAGCGCATCACTGTAGCTATCACTGGATCTTTGCCTGACTCTTGACGAAGGATGTTGGCGTCGAAAGGTTTGACTTGAAGACTGAGAACTCGGATGGCGCACACCATGTCCGTGTCATCCCCACTCTCCTCCCTGTCTAAGTCGATGTCGTCTCCAGAAGGCAAGCGACTGAGAGCATCTGCATTGCCGTGATCTGCAGTTTTCCGGTACTCGATCGTGTAGTCGAACTGGTTCAGCCATAGGGCCCACCGAGCTAGTCTGTTAGCTGCAAGAAGTGGTGTCCCTTTCTTTGGTCCAAACAGCGCCGTCAGGGGCTTGTGATCAGTCACCAGTATGAACTGTCGTCCGTACAGATACTGGTAGAATTTCCGCAAACCATAGATGATGGCTAGGGCTTCCTTGTGGATTTGGCTGTAGTTTCTTTCTGCAGCTGTAAGAGTCTTGGACACATTGGCAATTGGGCGCTCGCTTCCATCCGGATAGCGATGAAACAGTACTGCTCCAATTCCAACGTTGGATGCGTCACAAGCCAGCCCCACAGGCTTATCTGGGTCGAAGTGTACAAGGACTTGATCAGAGGAAAGCACATTCTTCAGCTGTTCAAAAGCTGCTTGTTCCTCTTCTCCCCACTTCCAGGGACTTGCCCTCTTTGTCAGGCGGTACAGCGGCTCTGCCATAGTAGCCAGGTTTGGGATGAATATCCCGTAGAATTGTACTGAGCCCAGAAAAGACTTCAAGCTTGAGACATCCGTAGGTGGAGGCATCTTCAAGACTGCCTCGACTTTGGATCCTTTGGAGATTCCTTCAGCCGACAGAGTGTGTCCAAGGTATTCCACACTGGGTTGAGCAAACAGGCATTTTTCACGACGGCATCTGAGTCCTTTGTCGTTCAGACGCGTGAGTAGTCGCTCCAGGTTGCTCAGATGATCTTTGGCATCCTTCCCGCTGGTGAGTATGTCATCTTGGAAGACGGCAACTCCAGGCAGATCACTGGTCAGATTTTCCATGATCTCCTGAAAATAACCAGGTGCTGACTTGATTCCGAAAGGTAGTCGTTGGTGCAGAAGTACCCCACGGTGAGTGCTGAGGGCTAGTCTGCGCTGACTTTCTGGTGCCAGCTTGATCTGGTTGTAGGCATCAGCGAGGTCGATCTTTGTGTAACCGAATCCTCCTCCCAGCTTTTGCATCAGTTCCTCTGGGAGAGGCATTGGGTGACGGTGATCAGCAAGTTGATCGTTGATCCCGACTGAGTAGTCACCACAGATCCGCAGTTTTGGCTTCAGGGCGCCTGTACTGTTTGTCTTACGAATTGGAACCACTGGTGTTCCATAGTCGTTGAACTGGACTGGCTTCCAGACTCCTTTGGCGATGCCTTCTTCGTAGCCTTTCGTCAGGTCATCACGAAGAGCGAAAGGAACCGGCCTTGCCTTGTGAAAAACCGGCTTCGCGTCGGACTTGAACTTTACTTCCAGCTCAAAATCCTTCAGACATCCCAATTCTTCCTTGAAGAGATCTGGGAACTTTTCGCAGAGAGTGTGGCAATCCTTCTGAAGAGAAGCATAAGTTGTGCTGGAGGTCTTCGGATGCCATTCTTTTGCACCCTCGCTCTTGACTTGACTCTCTATGCTCTTCAGTCCAAGGGCATTGTCCACTGAAATTCCCAGAGCCTGGATCGCGTTTCGTCCCAGTAGGTTGAGATCATGGATCTTGGTGACGATGTAGGGAATGGAGCTCTGTTTACCAGTCACTGGGTCCTTTGTTTGGCCCATGAAGGTGCCCAACACAGGTAGGTCGTGCTTGCTGGCAGACTCGTACCGATGTGTGACGTCATCCAGCTTCGGTTTTCCCAGTTGTTTCCAGACTGGCACAGAAACCAAATTTCCCGTGGTTGCAGTGTCCATCTCCATCGTGAACTGTTGATCCTGGATTGTGACTGGAACGTCCAACCTAGGAGTATCTTGGGGAACTTCGCCGAGGATGGCTTTGACGAGCTCTGCTTTTGTGATGCATTTCACTGAAGATTTTGCAGGATGTCGTCCCCCTTGTTGCTGTTGGTGCAGTTTTTTTTCCTGCAAACAGCCTCCAAATGTCCTATCTTCTGACAGAAATTGCATTTGGAGTCTTTGTAGAAGCAGTCTGTTGCTTTATGAGCCTTTCCACACCTGTAGCACTTTGCTGAATCGCTGGTCGTGGAGTTAGACTGCTGGTGGTTCTTTGGTCGACCCCCTTTGTTGTTCATCTTGACTTTGTTGACCGGCCTAGGCTTGGAACCGTAGACAGTTTCCTTGGCCACCTTTGCCGCGTCTTCAGTCTCTATGGCGATCTTGACAGCCTTGGCAAAATCCAACTCGGTATCCTTGACTTTGAAAAAAGCCTTCAAGACAGCTTCGTTGTTGACAGAACATATGAATCTCTGCCTAAGAGCTTCATCTTGTGGATCTTGGATCGAAGGAAAGTCACAAGTAGCCGCGTCTTGACGTATACGGGCTGCCAGCTCCTGGAGTGTTTCGCCTGGCTTCCGTTCCATGTTGCTCCAGAACTGGAAACGTTCTCGCACTATGAACAGTTTTGGGTCAAATTGTTCTTTCATGAACTCGACGATTTGGTCCATCGTCAGGCTGTTGATGTCCGTTTTTTGGATTCTGTTGAGCAGCCAGATTTGCCAGTTGCTTGTAGACAGCCGGAGTCTGATTGGTGAGGAAGACTTGAGCCTTGCGGTCGTCAGGAACGGCGTTGGCGACAAGAAATGTGCAGAATCTTGACCAGTAGTCAGGCCACAGTTCTGAAGTGGAGTCAAAGGCAGCGAAAGGTGGAATAGCGGCAGTCGAAACAGTAGAAGTGTGAGGACGGGTACTTACACTGGAATCCCCAGTCGGTGTCTGACCTTGAATCATCTTCATCAACGCACCAATCTGCTCTCTTTGGACTGCTAATTCTTCTTCATGCTGCTTTGCTTGAATCCTCATCTGTTCCTTCATCTGTTCCTTCTGCTGTTCCATTTGTTCCTTCTGAATCTTCATCTGTTCCTTCTGCTGTTCCATTTGAATCTTCATCTGTTCCTTCTGCTGTTCCATTTGAATCTGTTCCTTCTGCTGTTCTAACTGCTCTCTAAGCAATTTTATCAGCTCCGCTGTCTCTGCCATGGTCAGTCGTCAATTTTCGCAGCTGCAACAGTGGAAGGGGTGCAACTTCTGTAGTTGGAGTTTCTTGAGCCACTCTCTGGGGCACAGAGTCTTTCAGTGGAAAGTACCTCTGTGCACAGTGGGGAAATGGCGCTCACTGCGCTACCGTGACGGGCCTAAATTGTCTCGGTGCTCTCAAACACAAGGTCGCGCACTATGTCATCCTTGACCAGCTTTGAACCCAGAGGGATCCTCAATGGCGCAAGTGATGGCAGGCTGTCTTCAGAGTGAAAGTAGGCGTGTTTCTGAATCAGAGACATACATAACATGTCTCTGTCTGAATGGACAGATCTATTATTACATTCAGTCCTAGAGCACGGGTGTGTATGCTTTTGTAATCGTCTCTTATTCCACCTGTTGTATTTTTCTCCTGCTATGTCGCTCTCTCGGTGCACTCGCAGAGAAGACACGGGATACAACAGGCTGGAACTCCAATACTTTATTAACAGAAGATGCGCAAGAACAAACTCATGAAAGAGGAAGAACCCAGAACGCTGTGCAGTGCCGCTTATATACTAACAGGTCAGATCTAGAACATTCTGTAACATACTGGCAAGTACGGAATCTTTCCAAGGTTACGTAATCTACTGACGTTACTGCACTCGCATGTTCTGGGATGGTCTAGAAATTTCCATCGAAATGCGGTGACTTTTCTCGATCTCTACAACACCTCCCTACCAAAATTGTTGTTTCACAACAAACTTCAACAACAAAGTCTGTCTCTGGGTTTTGGTGTTCTTTTGGATCGTCTGGGGTTGTCTGGACCATACTCGGGAACAGGTGGCTTAGTCCTGGGCAGTCGTGGTCTGCTCTGGTTCTGTGTCGCTGGCACGTTCTCCAGAATCTCCATCGGATGGTCGATCGGGAGCTCAGAGGCATCTGCTGAATCACCAGGTTCGTTGTCCTCTTCAGAAGCGTAACGTGGACGCAACTGTTCCCAGTGTCGTCTCCAAACTGGGCCACGAGGAACTACCTTGACGTTGAAGCAGCGAGTACCCGTAGACTTCTTGACCACTGCTGGTACCCATCTGGGCTGTTTGCCATGGTGAGGTCCATAGTACAGTGCGTATACTGGATCTCCAGCCTTGTACTGCCTGGTCACCTTGGCGACACCTCCTGGGTCCGGAGTCACCTGAGTTTTAGATGCCTCCTTGGATTGCTTGCCCTGAGCTATGTGTGCTGGCGAGGGAAGCAAAGTGTCGATCCTTGTCCGAATCTGCCTGGACATCAAGAGTTCACTCGGAGAGAATCCGCAGGATGTTGGCATTCTCCGGTACTGCATCAGAAACTCTTGAAGTGCTCGCTTTGGGGGCAGAGAAGACTTCCTGAGAGCTTGCTTGAAAGTCTGCACCAGCCGTTCTGCAGCTCCATTGGTAGCAGGATGATAGGGCGCTCCTGTCAGGTGCGTGATCCCACGTTCCTTGCACCAGCTCTGGAACTCTTCAGAAACAAAGGTGGTTGCATTGTCGGAGACCAACGTGTGTGGGTATCCGAAGTGAGCGAAGTCTTCTTCCAGCAGGTCTAGAGTAGCTCTAGTGGACGTGGATGACGTTGGGTGGATGCATGGGTACTTTGAGTAAGCATCCGTGATCACCAGCCAGTTGGTGCCCATGAAGTTGATGGCGTGGTCCAAGTGAACTCGGCTCCATGGCTTCTCTGGTAACATCCAGGGATGAACTGGCGGTTTGGATGGCTTGTTTTGATGTTCGCCGCAGGAGTCACATCGTCGACTCGTCATCTCTATTGCAGCGTCGATACCGGGCCAGTACACTGCAGTTCTTGCCAACTGCTTCATGCGTTCCATGCCGAAGTGTCCGATGTGCAGAAGATCAAGGATCTTGGGCTGCAGGCTTTGTGGAATCACAACTCTTGTACCATAGATGAGGCATCCGTGGCAGGTACTGAGAGAATCAGACAACTTCTGGAACTTTCTGACTTCTTCGTTGATCTCAGCGTGCTTCAGCGGCCATCCTTCGCGCACGTAGCGCATCACTGTAGCTATCACTGGATCTTTGCCTGACTCTTGACGAAGGATGTTGGAGTCGAAAGGTTTGACTTGAAGACTGAGAACTCGGATGGCGCACACCATGTCCGTGTCTTCCCCACTCTCCTCCCTGTCAAAGTCGATGTCGTCTCCAGAAGGCAAGCGACTGAGGGCATCTGCATTGCCGTGATCTGCAGTTTTCCGGTACTCGATCGTGTAGTCGAACTGGTTCAGCCATAGGGCCCACCGAGCTAGTCTGTTAGCTGCAAGAAGTGGTGTCCCTTTCTTTGGTCCGAACAGTGCCGTCAGGGGCTTGTGATCAGTCACCAGTATGAACTGTCGTCCGTACAGATACTGGTAGAATTTCCGCAAACCATAGATGATGGCTAGGGCTTCCTTGTGGATTTGGCTGTAGTTTCTTTCTGCAGCTGTGAGAGTCTTGGACACATTGGCAATTGGGCGCTCGCTTCCATCCGGATAGCGATGAAACAGTACTGCTCCAATTCCAACGTTGGATGCGTCACAAGCCAGCCCCACAGGCTTTTCTGGGTCGAAGTGTACAAGGACTTGATCAGAGGAAAGCACATTCTTCAGCTGTTCAAAAGCTGCTTGTTCCTCTTCTCCCCACTTCCAGGGATTTGCCTTCTTTGTCAGGCGGTAGAGCGGCTCTGCCATAGTAGCCAGGTTTGGGATGAATTTCCCGTAGAATTGTACTGAGCCCAGAAAAGACTTCAAGCTTGAGACATCCGTAGGTGGCGGCATCTTCAAGACTGCCTCGACTTTGGATCCTTTGGAGATTCCTTCAGCCGATAGAGTGTGTCCAAGGTATTCCACACTGGGTTGAGCAAACAGGCATTTTTCACGACGGCATCTGAGTCCTTTGTCGTTCAGACGCGTGAGTAGTCGTTCCAGGTTGCTCAGATGATCTTTGGCATCCTTCCCGCTGGTGAGTATGTCATCTTGGAAGACGGCAACTCCAGGCAGATCACTGGTCAGATTTTCCATGATCTCCTGAAAATAACCAGGTGCTGACTTGATTCCGAAAGGTAGTCGTTGTTGCAGAAGTACCCCGCGGTGAGTGCTGAGGGCTAGTCTGCGTTGACTTTCTGGTGCCAGCTTGATCTGGTTGTAGGCATCAGCGAGGTCGATCTTTGTGTAACCGAATCCTCCTCCCAGCTTTTGCATCAGTTCCTCTGGGAGAGGCATTGGGTGACGGTGATCAGCAAGTTGATCGTTGATCCCAACTGAGTAGTCACCACAGATCCGCAGTTTTGGCTTCAGGGCGCCTGTACTGTTTGTCTTACGAATTGGAACAACTGGTGTTCCATAGTCGTTGAACTGGACTGGCTTCCAGACTCCTTTGGCGATGCCTTCTTCGTAGCCTTTCGTCAGGTCATCACGAAGAGCGAAAGGAACCGGCCTTGCCTTGTGAAAAACCGGCTTCGCATCGGACTTGAACTTGATTTCCAGTTCAAAATCCTTCAGACATCCCAATTCTTCCTTGAAGAGATCTGGGAACTTGTCGCAGAGAGTGTGGCAATCCTTTTGAAGAGAAGCATAAGTTGTGCTGGAGGTCTTCGGATGCGATTCTTTTGCACCCTCGCTCTTGACTTGACTCTCTATGCTCTTCAGTCCAAGGGCATTGTCCACTGAAATTCCCAGAGCCTGGATCGCGTTTCGTCCAAGTAGGTTGAGATCAGGGATCTTGGTGACGATGTAGGGAATGGAGCTCTGTTTACCAGTCACTGGGTCCGTAGTCTGGCCCATGAAGGTGCCCAGCACGGGTAGGTCATGCTTGCTGGCAGACTCGTACCGATGTGTGACGTCATCCAGCTTCGGTTTTCCCAGTTTTTTCCAGACTGGCACAGAAACAAAATTTCCCGTGGTTGCAGTGTCCAGCTCCATCGTGAACTGTTGATCCTGGATTGTGACTGGAACGTCCAACCTAGGAGTGTCTTGGGGAACTTCGCCGAGGATGGCTTTGACGAGCTCTGCTTTTGTGATACTTTTCACTGAAGATTTTGCAGACTGTCGTCCCCCTTGTTGCTGTTGATGCAGTTTTTTTCCTGCAAACAGCCTCCAAATGTCCTGTCTTCTGACAGAAGTTGCATTTGGAGTCTTTGTAGTAGCAGTCTGTTGCTCTATGAGCCTTTCCACACCTGTAGCACTTTGCTGAATCGCTGGTCGTGGAGTTAGACTGCTGGTGGCTCTTTGGTCGACCCCCTTTGTTGTTCATCTTGACTTTGTTGACCGGTCTGGGCTTGGAACCGTAGACAGTTTCCTTGGCCACCTTTGCCGCGTCTTCAGTCTCTATGGCGATCTTGACAGCCTTGGCAAAATCCAACTCGGTATCCTTGACCTTGAAAAGAGCCTTCAAGACAGCTTCGTTGTTGACAGAACATATGAATCTCTGCCTAAGAGCTTCATCTTGTGGATCTTGGATCGAAGGAAAGTCACAGGTAGCCGCGTCTTGACGTATACGGGCTGCCAGCTCCTGGAGTGTTTCGCCTGGCTTCCGTTCCATGTTGCTCCAGAACTTGAAACGTTCTCGCACTATGAACAGTTTTGGGTCAAATTGTTCTTTCATGAACTTGACAATTTGGTCCATCGTCAGGCTGTTGATGTCCGTTTTTGGATTCTGTTGAGCAGCCAGATTTGCCAGTTGCTTGTAGACAGCCGGAGTCTGATTGGTGAGGAAGACTTGAGCCTTGCGGTCGTCAGGAACGGCGTTGGCGACAAGAAATGTGCAGAATCTTGACCAGTAATCAGGCCACAGTTCTGAAGTGGAATCAAAGGCAGCGAAAGGTGGAATAGCGGCGGTCGAAACAGTAGAAGTGTGAGGACGGGTACTTGCGCTGGAATCCCCAGTCGGTGTCTGAACTTGAATCATCTTCATCAACGCACCCATCTGCTCTCTTTGGACTGCTATTTCTTCTTCATGCTGCTTTGCTTGAATTCTCATCTGTTCCTTCATCTGTTCCTTTTGCTGTTCCATTTGTTCCTTCTGCTGTTCCATTTGAATCTTCATCTGTTCCTTCTGCTGTTCTAACTGCTCTCTAAACAATTTTATCAGCTCCGCTGTCTCTGCCATTGTCAATCTTCAATTTTCGCTGCTGCAACAGTTGAAGGGGTGCAACTTCTGTAGTTGGAGTTTCTTGAGTACTGGAGAGTACTGTCCCTTCGTAGGTAGATCAATGTCGAATCCTGTCGGCGACGCCAAATATTTCTGTTGTATTTTTCTCCTGCTATGTCGCTCTCTCGGTGCACTCGCAGAGAAGACACGGGATACAACAGGCTGGAACTCCAATACTTTATTAACAGAAGATGCGCAAGAACAAACTCATGAAAGAGGAAGAACCCAGAACGCTGTGCAGTGCCGCTTATATACTAACAGGTCAGATCTAGAACATTCTGTAACATACTGGCAAGTACGGAATCTTTCCAAGGTTACGTAATCTACTGACGTTACTGCACTCGCATGTTCTGGGATGGTCTAGAAATTTCCATCGAAATGCGGTGACTTTTCTCGATCTCTACAACACCACCACAAGGCAGGTACGTGATCGTCTACACCGTGCAATAATACTTGCCTGTAGAGTGCAACACCCTTGCCTGTCAGAGTGCAACCCCCTTGCCGTTTACTCACATCCTGTTGGATCAGTGTACCACGTAAACAGTGCCATCAAAGCGCAACAATAATTGTCCGCTGGCAAAGATTTTGCCCAAACGAAAAGTGGTCGGATATTCAAGACTTCGTTTCAAATCGAATCATATGACACACAAGTCTCTGCTTTTCTAAAAAAAATTCGCCATTTTTGAAAATGGCGCTGGGTGTAAGCAGTCACATTTTCACGCCCCGCCGAAAAGGGACTGCACTCTGGAGTCTATTCTTGAGCACTGGAGAGTACTGTCCCTTCGTAGGTAGATCAATGTCGAATCCTGTCGGTGACGCCAAATATTTCTGTTGTATTTTTCTCCTGCTATGTCGCTCTCTCGGTGCACTCACAGAGAAGACACGGGATACAACAGGATACAACTCCAAATACTTTATTAACAGAAGATGCGTAAGAACAAACTCATGAAAGAGGAAGTGTGCAGTGCTGCTTATATACTAACAGGTCAGATCTAGAACATTCTGCAACATACTGGCAAGTACGGAATCTTTCCGAGGTTACGTAATCTGCTGACGTTACTGCACTCGCATGTTCTGGGATGGTCTAGAAATCTCCATCGAAATGCAGTGACTTTTCGCGATCTCTACAACAAGCTTTGAACATGAAGAAAAACAAGGTGCTAGCAGACTGTTGTCCGTTGAACTTACCCTAGTTTCCCACGGTGTGAGATCGTGAAGTACTCCATGGCAAAACAAAGTGGTGACCATGTGTGGGAGTGGATGTTGAAAATGTTCATGATCTGCGTCTCAGTAAGACCCTCCCGTGACACCTCCAGAGCTGCCAAAATCTGCAAGAACATTGGGAAGAAAGAGCACTGTGTCCTTACAGAGATACTGATAGTCTCCCTTCGACCATTTACTGATGACTGCTTCACGATTCACTCACAGCCGTATGAGCCATACACAAGACTGCCCTGAGCAGGCAAAGGGATTATGAGAGTTTATGCAGTCTACTGCGGGCTGGGCGAGGCAAGGGAAGGGATAGGGCCTTGTGGAGAGAGTGCCCAAGCCTTGCGTAAAAACGTTGTGGAGTGGTGTCCAGTGCTGTTTAGTGGTCTCGTGAGTATTGGTAAGTCTTGTCATATAGTGTGGGCAGGGGGGTGGGCAGGGGGGTGGGCAGGGGGGGGAGGGGGGGGGTTAGGCCTGTGGACAGTTGGGAGTTAATACTCACCTCTCCAATGAGGTTTCCATTGTACTCTTTCACATTGTAGTCCGCCTCCAATCTCTCCAAACAGTTGTGTAGCTATTCTTTAATACTGAAATACACCAAACAGCCACTAATAAAAAAGATTAAAAACATCAGCTTTTGTAAATACACACTAGCCTGTAACTGCTGTTTGTAAGACTTCGTCGTTTTACTTAAATAAGCCAGGAAAAAAAATCAGAATGAAGGCAAATAATGACGATGTCCTTTAGCTCTTGCTTAAATAGCTGAGCTGCCGGACCCTTTGCACCAGGTGACTGTAATGCATTTTCGTCCAGTGTGTGAGAGAATGTGTGTGATTCATGTAAGCGTGCGTGTTGGGTTCAGTTCATGGCGCTTTGAGTGATTCATGAAATTGAAATACTCATTATTATTATTATATTATTATTATTGGTTATGTGAATGTGAATACTGACCTTGCCACACTGATCAATGACTTGATCTTGCTGTCCAGCTGCCGAAAACTGCCAAAGATTGACAACTCCTGTTGAGAAAAAGTATGGAGGCCGGTGTAGAGCTATGGCATGTTTAATTATACTGTGCCTATATATAGGCTTGTCATTTCCTGATAATCACTTTCATTTGAATAATTTACATACCACCCAAACAGCAGACTTCACACATTCTTTGGACATTTAATTAATTAAATTAATTGAATTTAAAACTATGGGTATTTTATTATCAGTAAGAACAAAGGAAGGATAATTTCTCTCAAGACCTGTTTTGACCTTATTAATTGTTTATACAATTTCACTTGTGCAAAGAAAGAGTAAGATAATTTTTCTGAAGTCCTGTTCCAGACTCTGATGTTTTTCATATTTGTTAACTCATGAAAAAAATTACTGCAACAGGTAACCTGATTAGTTAAAAAAAAAAGAAAAAAAGTACTTACAGCGAGCACAGTTTTCAAAAAGAGAGGGTTAGCAGTCTGTTGGGCCTTAGTGATGGTGCTCAGCTGTTGTTCTGATAACTCCTTTCCACTGTGGTTCAAAGTTTGCTGAAACCAAAGTAATGTTTTTAACATGCCTTCTTCCATGAGTACTAGGCACAAGACAAGTTTCCTTTCGGAACAGTTGAGTTTGCATGTGTGCCTTTATGCAAAACAGTGCATGATGATTATTGATAACTAGAGCTAAACACTAACTCAATACGAAATGCTGCCATGTGGATGTGAAAATTCAAACTGCGTTAAGCTTTCTACTCAGTATTGGCTGCAACACTATGCTGATTCCTCCATTTTCAGGTCACATGAAGCCTCATGTTGGCACAATGCCAGACTGTGAGATGGCCGTCACTGTGCAGGTGCATGACTAAGTGGTACAATATTACACACCACCAGAACTGCGCAGCATGAGTTATAGTATTACAGGCAGAGAAGTCTTTCATCAACTCTGCACAGAAAGGAAGCGAACATACCACACAAATGTCGCGCTGCACAGCCTCGTCCAAGGGCAGTAACTTGAGCGTGCTATACTTGCGCTGTGTCAGCAGGATATCAAGAGTTGCCTGGCCTGTCTCGTCTGTAGCCACCACACACACCACTCCCTGAGGCAACTTCTCCGGCAGCCAGTACAGATGCTGTTGGGCAAAACATTTACAGTTATAAACAGTAAAGCCACCAAGTAAACAAGGATCCGAGCGTGACCGATAACCGGTTGCTGAAAAACACACAAACCAAGAAAAGATGATAAAATTCTTGCCTTGCTTGTTTTGCTGGGAGCCACCAGTCGGTTGACAGCATCAAACACCAACAGAACCGTTTTCCCCGTCTCCACCGCTCTCTCTAGCTGCTTCAGTATTGCTCGCTGGAGTTCCTTCCCCTTGGGCCTTGCTGGCTCTTTAGCTTTCACACCATCGCTGCTGTCCGAACTGCTCTTAGAATCTTTTGCTGCACCATCTCCGTTTGGGATGGCATGTGGTGACTTGCTTCTGTCACCCTCTCCAGAAGATTCAGGTTTTTCTGGTGGTTTTGTCGTATCCCCAGTGCTGTCTTCATAATCTTTACCAGAGTCTGTGTTTTTGTCTCCTTTACTAACATCACCAAGTTGGTATTCTAGCTCAGTGTAGACAAAACCAAGGAGCTCTTCAGGGTCTGAAAGACGAAATAAGATGTTCAAACTTACAGCAATACATGTATCTGGAACCTGAGTTTGTAACTGAAAACTCTTTTCTGGGTCAAAAATACAGAAACAAAATGATAGCACTTTCTGGAGTTGCAACTGCGACCTAAGATTATCAGCCGCAGCTGTTCTTAAAGGCAAAGTGTTTAAACAGCTCACAAGCATAAAAAAGCTAGATAAATATTTGAAACACCCCAAAACTATAGTTTTCAACATGGAGTGCTTCATGCATGATCATGGAAACTGGGTACACCAACCAGCATCTCTGACTTACTCCTAGTGCTCGGTGCGCAGCCAATGAAGTATGGCACAACAAGCACGTCTGGTTGCTTAGCAACTCGTTCCTGCAGCCAGTTACAGATAAGAGCAGACTTTCCACTGCCGGCGGGTCCCAGCACCAACATGTGGGGGGATTCTTGTGGTTGGTCACTGTCTGGAGGTTCTATTGTAATAAGAAGAAACATTTGTAATTTTAAAATAGAAGTTTATACATTTTTGTCATGGAATACTGCAATCATTTTGTAAACACTCCGAAAACTGTTCCACGGAAGGCTGACTAAAAAAAAAATTATCTGAAAATAACTAATTTTGCATAAGGGCTCTCATCGCGAGATGTGCTAGTGGTTTTGCGCAACAGACAAATTCCTTAGTGGTAAACTTTAGTTGTCATTCCACCTGAGTGCGCACACACCACACAATAGCCGGTGAGCACCTTCTCTCGCTGCAGTGTTTTGCATATACAGTGTACTACATTTTGCCTGTAATGCATGAACATGTATTATGGCGCCTGTCTCGCCTTCGTGTACAAATGCACGCACATACACCAAGTGTGCACGCTAAAAATCCCACATTCATCTTTCGAAGAAGAGTAGGCTGTGGCCGGTGTCGTGGTAAACAGAAATACTGTCGCACGCACCAGAGTGAATAGCAGGGTGAAGATTTGCACATAAAGTAGCGCTTAGCAGCAGCAGGCTTTCACTGCTTCATCATCCAGCCCTGCAGCGTCGTAAGGGTGGGTGGGTGTTTGGGAGTTTAACGTCCTTTTCCACCACATAAGGCAGCGCCGTGAGCATTTCAGCAGAGATTAACATGTGCGCCGAGGAGAAGTCTACCATACCATACCATACCATACCATACTTCAGCCTTAATCACAGAGAGCGGCTTACACAAACACACCTGCTATGGATGGTATTCTGTTTCAATGCCACAGTAACTAAAAAAAGTGTCACTCATCCACCTGATCTGTATTCCTATGTCACTCATTTGTATTCCAATATTGCTGGTGACTGCCTGCATTTCATGTCTTTCATATTTTTATCTCCTTCAACTTGGGCTACACAACAAGAAAACTCAAATTCTCACTTACTTTTTGATCCAATGTGTCAAAATCTTCAAGTTTCCCCGCATACTGTGATGTTCTGCTGGCCATGAACGCCTTGTGCGGGGCAAACTCTCATTCTCGCTTGGATATCTCCACATTCTGGGTCAGGACGTTGTTCTCCAAGTACTTCATAACCTCCTCAAACATCAGCCGGGCTCCCTGGAAACATAAGGCATCAAGAGGTCGCTGTAGATTTTTTTCTCACTAGTCGGGTAAGTCCACAAACCACACCTGTGCAACGTTTTCTAGACAAACCCATTGTGAGAACAGTCACAGTTTAAAAAAAAACAATACACTATGGTTCTTTTTGTTTTTTTCTCTTGATAATTTTTACCATTTGCAGCTCACAGTCATGGCCTCTCCGAGACGGAACGAGATCTGTCCCATGCGCACTTGATGTTTATACAAGCATGTGTACATGTAAGTGAGACGGGAACTGTAACCAAGTCTGCAACTAAATTTCGACTCAATTTGACAAGGTAAAAACACCAACCACATTCCTGCCCACCAGAGTTCGAATCCCTGCCTCAGGATCCACAGCAGATTCAACTATCTCAAATTCCCTTAACCCCTTCATTGCCAGCCACTCTGTAAAGCAGCTCCACTCAACGCCAGATATTTTTCTGGCTGACTGCAGCCTCTGCACACCTCTAGTATTTAATCTCTTGTACCCGGTAACTTCTGAACAAAACCTTCAATTCACTTCTTCTTTCTTTCACTGGCAGCAAATCAGATGCAATTTTAGAGGTGTACATATTTGTTCAGCTATAACCACTCATGTGAATTTTGAAACATTAAGGCCAGCGTATCTCACAGGGCATAATACTCTATGCACTACGCTCACCAAAATGCGCCATCAGCACTCATCTCCGTGCACGCCGGAATGTGAGACTGGCGCCGAAAGGGTTAAAATGGCAATGGCAATGCACATAAATAGGGGATTTGGTCTAGTGGTTAAGGCATCCGACTTCGGATCCTGAGCTGCCTGGTTCGAGTCCCCGGTGGGCAGGAATATGGTTGGATTTTTTCATACCATATCGAGTCAAATCCATGTGCAGACTCGATTGCGGTGCCTGTCTCGCCTTCGTGTACACACGCACGCACAAATATCAAGTGTGCACGCAAAAAATCCCATGTTCATCTTTCGAAGAAGAGTAGGCTGTGGCCGGTGGCGTGGTAAAACAGAAATACTGTCGCACGCACCAGAGTGAATAGCAGGGTGGAGGTTTGCACACAAAGTAGCACCTAGCGGCAGCAGGCTTTCCCTGCTTCGTCCTCCAGCCTTGCGGCGCCTAGAGCATCTCATTAGAGATGGATACGTGCGCCGAGGAGTAGTCTACCATACCATACCATACCAAATAACCATACGTATCATATTGATAGTGCATCTCACAACAACTCACCTCCAGTGGGTTAGGATAGTCAAAATAAAGGGCCAGGGCCTGCAAAACAAAAACCGGCTCATTCATTTTAGGGATTACAATAAATAATGAAAGTCTCATTATGTATGACAGGCATGTGGAGAATTTGTCATCGAATGTGCTGACTCTGCTCATCAGAATGAGTCACTTGGGTCACAAAATAGCGCCTGAAACCACTGTGTTGTATTTTACTCCTGCTATGTCGCTCTCTTGGTGCACTCGCAGAGAAGACACAGGATACAACAGGATACAACTCCAATACTTTATTAACAGAAAATGCATGGAGAACAAATTCAATGAAAGAAGACGAACCCATCATGCTGTACAGGGCTGCTTATATACTAATCAGGTCAGATCTAGAACATTCCTCAACTTACTGGAAGGTTCGAAATCTTTCCAAGGTGATGTAATCTACTGACGTTACTGCACCAGCATGTTCTGGGATGGTCTAGAAATTTCCATCGAAATGCAGTGGCTTTTCGTGATCTCTACAACACATTCGGGTGACTCTTGTCAGCATATCATTTGTTGCAGAAGTATACCACGTTCTGAGCAGAACTTTTGCGGACTGAGGACCAGCTAGACCACACTGATTGAAGGCCATTTTTCGAAGCTTTGTCTAGGGTTGGTTTTTATTCCCCCCCACTATCTTTCCTTTCAAAACCTCTCCCTAAGCACCGTGAGCACTCAGTTAGGGTGGAGCCATGCGCTATATCAGAACCAAATGCTTGCACCAAACATTGTGGTGGTACACACCTGTCCAAAGAAACATACAAACATGTCTGATCTATCGATTTCCCGCAGACATATGTTTACTGTCTGTGCGTTGTCTGATGCTTCAGTGGTGATATATATCAAGTCTCCATCATCATCATCATCAACATCATCATCATCATCATAAGTCCTAGTCTGTTCAGGAATGGACCGTAGGTTCAAACAAAACCACATTTATCTAATATTAAAAGCCACAAAGTCCCGAAAACGGTCACATGGCCAAACGAAACATCCTTCTATCTGGCAAACAGCCTTGGAGTTTTGAAAGTGGCAGTTTTCCATCTCAGCGTTGTTACAAACGTATGACGACGATGATGATGATGATGATGGAGACATGATATATCGCACGGCTCCACCCGAACTGAGTGCTCACGGTGCTTGGGGAGAGATTTTGAAAGGAAAGATAGTGGGGAAATAAAAAGCGCTGCAGATGATTACTGGCGTGAGGCACTGAAGAGGTGAGTCTTCAGGCACTTCCGGAATGCGGTAATGCTGACTGCATGCCTCCTTCACTGTCTCAGGGAGAGAGTTCCACAATTTCAGCATATAGGTTTTAAATACTGCATAACCATTGGATAGTAAAATCATAGAGGTTTTAAATACTGCATAATCATTGGATAGTAAAATCATAGAGGTTTTAAATACTGCATAACCATTGGATAGTAAAATCATATAGGTTTTAAATACTGCATAACCATTGGATAGTAAAATCATATAGGTTTTAAATACTGCATAATCATTGGATAGTAAAATCATAGAGGTTTTAAATACTGCATAATCATTGGATAGTAAAAGTCTAAGCAAAATCTAACAGACAAGGAATGCATTTTGAGTATTCTTTTGAAACAGCCATAGCTGCTAAGAAATGAACGGCAACCATACCTGTTCTTTTGTTTGAGCCACTTTTTTCTTTAAATTGTCCAATTTCTCCTGTGCTTCGTTGTTCTCAATGGTGTAGCTGACAGCCTTTTCTTTCCTCACACTAAGCATGGCGTCATCGTATTGCTGCAACAGAAGCCAAGAAATGAATCACGTACCGGCCCCCATAGTGTAGTGGTTAGCACTTCGGACCATGGATCGGGAGACACAAGTTCAAGTCCCAGCTGAGGCAATTGGGATTTTTCCTACCTCGGTCGGCTCCTACCCAGAGCGGGTGTGCTATGGGCCCAATGGGGAGGCTGTTGCCACACAGCCGAGCTTCACCCACTGCACGGGTGCGACTTTGGGGGTGCTTCCCTTGGTATGACACGTCTTATGATGTGGATGATTACACAGCCGGCACCGCGTGGGCCGTAGTTCCCGGGCCTGGTTAATGCCGGGATATTTATGACAGGAAGCGTGGAATGCGGCCCTGTCCCGCAGTCCCAAACCACACATACCTCCATAGCATCATCCTACCATCATCCTCATCTCCATCATCATTCATAATACAATTGCCCCAGCTTCCGAGCCCTCCGTGGATTCCACCCATAACCAGAAAGAGATACCACTGGAGCCGGCAAAGACTTGTGGCAGCAAAAAAAAAAAAAAAGAAAAGAAATGAATCACGCGTAAACAAGGGAAGCACGGTAAATGGGACCCTTTAACAATTAACATCTCATAAAAAAGTGTTGTGGCTGTCATGTTGTGTGACGAGTACAGCAAGCCAGAAAGAAAGTGTATATTGCTTATACTTCCAGTGCTAAAGTGTGAGTGTGCACACACACATGCATTAAGCCATCCAAGTCAGGACTAAAAGGTGGTGCACTCACACGTATTCTGTTGTTTTCGGTTCATGCACCGCCGTACTTCCTAATGATCCTTTTCAAATATTTGAAATTTGTCTCATCAGTAAGTTCGAATCTCGGCCAAATATTTGTGCTGGCCTTTTTCTCGTAGCCTCGTCCTTGATATCATCCTTACGTGGTGGAAAAGGACGTAAAACTGCACACATTACAATCACGTGGTGCCAAGGGTCAGCTCAGCAATATAAGTTTCAGAATTTAGAATTGTACGCTGTATTTTTATTTTCAAATTTTGGGGCTGAACATTTCCAAAGCAGAGGGGGAGGAAGCCGGAGTACCCGGAGAGAACCCCTGATGATCAGGCCGAATGAACAGTGCCACGTACGAGAAAGAAAAAGTCTTTGCCCCAAGTGGGGCTCAAACCTGACATCACGCATTGGTGACAAAGTCTCTTAACCACTACCGGCCCCCGTAGTGTAGTGGTTAGCACTTCGGGCCATGGACCGGGAGACCCGAGTTCGAATCCCAGCCGAGACAAGCGGGATTTTTCCTACCTAGGTCGGCTCCTACCCAGAGCGGGTGTGCTATGGGCCCAATGGGAAGGCTGTTGCCACACAGCCGAGATTCACCCACTTTACGGGTGCGACTTTGGGGGTGCTTCCCTTGGTATGACACGTCTTATGATGTGGATGATTACACTGCCGGCACCGCAGGTGCCGTAGTTCCCGGGCCTGGTGAACGCCGGGATATTTATGACAGGAAGCGTGGAATGCGGCCCTGTCCCGCAGTCCCAAACCACATGGACCTCCATAGCATAATCTTATCATCATCCTCATCTCCATCATCATGCATAATAAAAAAAATTGCCCCAGCCTTCAAGCCCTCCGTGAATTCCACCCATGACCATGGAGGAACACCACTGGAGCTGGCAAAAAGAGTTGGGGCAGCAAAAAAAAACCAAAAAAAACCCCACTAGACCACCAACCGCCCCAATAATAGTTGTCTTTTGTGAAGCATAATGATCTTAGAACAGGTGTGTTTAACAGCCATAAATACATGTAATATATTTAATATGTTTAGATCATTTCAATTTCAATGTGACATAAAACTTCACAAACCTTATCTCTAAATAAGACACAAGAAGGCAAGACGCCGGGGTTGTTGAGGTGTCCATGTACAGTACTCCTCGCTTAAGGTGACCCCCCAAGGGGCCAAAAATTTTTTTGATCTTATCCGAGGGGCACGCTAAACAGTCCTCTGATAAGATCAACTACCAGGTAAAAACTTGATCTTATCCGAGGAGCTCAATATTTGGCGATTATGTCATTTTTCACATTTTAGACCGAAAGACTTTCCGCCAAAATATGTAATTCTACACACACACACACACACACACACACACACACACACACACACACACACACACACACACACACACACGCGTGCGCGCGCACGCAAGCATAAACGAACGCCAATGCATATACCCCCCCTCCCCTTTTTAATTTTTTTCCGAACCCTGTGGATCGCTCCCCCCCCCCCCCCCCCCAGCCGCTGATGTCAAGCCCCCTCCAAACATCTTGCCCCTGTTACGTGGTTGAGGGATGGTTGAACGGATGTTTCGTGACCTACAAAAGTACTTCAACTTGCCTTCCGACTAAGCCTAGAAATTAACCAGGTCTTTCGCTCTCTTCCCCCCCCCCCCCCCCCCCCTCTCTAACAACATAAGTATCACCACCACCATCATATCGCCACATTGCTCCCTGCATTGCAGCTCTTATCTCTTTCACAAAGATTGTTCCAATTTCTAGATCTAAAAGGACACTGAACGAAATAAGAAATCTTTTTTAAGTATACTCATCTGCGGTAAACTATCTTTATCGTCAGTTCATCACCCCCCCCCCCCCCCCCTTCCAGTTTCCATTTTCAGTCTTTGGGTATCATCTCATGGAATAAAAATAAAATATTCGTCTGTTTCGTCTTCACATCGCAGTGCAAATCCGGGTGTTGTTTCCAAGGGAAGCCACTCTCATCACATGGATTTCATCTTAAGCGGTAGTCTTCTCCAGTTGGGAACCAAAACGGGGGGTGACGTAATCCGAGGTTTTCCCTTATCCGAGGTGACGCTAAGCGAGGAATTCTAAATGGTACAAAGAAGGCTTTTGGTCGGGACCAACAACCTGATTGATCTTATCAGAGGTGTGACCTTAAACGGTAGTGACGTTAAGCGAGGAGTACTGTAAAAGTTCTAGTTCCGTCACGCTGCGGTCACGGTAGTTGTCAAGCCACGGATACTTGCCCAGTGCACTGTCGATGTTCTGCTGTAGCAGTCCATCCGTGTGCCCCGCAGACTGATGCCATCCGTACCGCTGTGCGAGAAACAAAATTATCTCTCGAGTTTTCCTATATGAAACAGTCTTTCTCTCCAGGCAACAGCAGCTGTCTCAGTCACAGCCTTCAGATACACAGCTGACATCAGTACCCCGACAGCCTACCAAATCCCAGTTTTTACCCTTTTATTGGCATGTCCACCACCTGCCTGCCCCAACCTTACTGAATCGTTTACCATTTATTAACCCTGCATGCATACACACTCACAGTGGGGTTTCCCTCTACTGTGGGGCAACCACTCAGAAAGGAAAAAGAAAGTACATGTACTGAAATGAAGAGAAAATGTTCGTCTTTGATTTATTTTAATCAAATTTGTCAAACACAACCAAATGCTTGC
The DNA here is from genome assembly GCA_018292915.2 of Batillaria attramentaria. Lineage (NCBI taxonomy): Eukaryota > Metazoa > Mollusca > Gastropoda > Batillariidae > Batillaria > Batillaria attramentaria. The sequence continues at coordinate 328,245 of JACVVK020000266.1, forward strand.
ACCAAACATTGTGGTGGTACACACCTGTCCAAAGAAACATACAAACATGTCTGATCTATCGATTTCCCGCAGACATATGTTTACTGTCTGTGCGTTGTCTGATGCTTCAGTGGTGATCCCCCACCGCATATCCACCGCCACAAACTGTAAGCCCATCTCAGCGCACTTGTGCTGAATTTGAGGGAAATATTTTTTCGTCAGTTCCTCCCGTTCCTCTTCCATTCCCTTGAAAGGGGAGGAGAAAAAAAACGCGGAACGTTTGCGGATTTTTCACCTGTGCCGGCATTTTGAAATAATCACTAAGCTAGGGTAAAAGCTGGAGTAATTTGCACACATTCCGCGTGTTTATACCGTCAATTAAAATTCATTGTTTACATCGCAGCGTTGACGACAGAGTGAAAGCACGGCTAAAGTAACCAGGCGCTTTTCGGGGGTAAATCAGCGTATTAGAAACCTACAGGAAAAAGGAAAATGTGGCGTAAATTAGATTAAAGAAAAAGATTCTGACAACAAAATATGATTTCCCGATCTAATTTATTCCCTGCCCTCACGTCCAGTTCAGAGCATAGACATACAGAGCACAGTCCATCAATATTCTTTTTTACATCAACATTCTTTAAATAGTTTGATTCTTATTTTGTCAATTCTTAAAAACTCGATAGTCCAACGGTGCTTGACCCATCGCACGAAATTCAATTCTGCTCATTCGGTGTTATCAGGGACTGTGTGCACTGATCATAGGACTGTGTTGCGAGAGGGCCGAATATCCACGCATCAAACACGGGGCGGTCGGTGGTCTAGCGGTTAAGAAACCAATGCGAGAAGTCAGGTTCGAGTCCGTCCCACCCGGGGCAATGCAGATTTTCACTCGTAGTCGACTCCTAAGCGCTTCTCAAGCATTCTAGCTCAAATTTGAACATTTTCAAGCAAAAATGGATCCAACTCAGATTTTCAAGTTCAAAGCACACTCACCGCTTTGTTACCGATATCCCAGTTAACAGTTAACAAAGTATTAATGTTCCGGGTTTTTTTTTTCCATTATTTTTTTGTTCTTTGTTGTTCTTCACAGTTCCGTTGAATAAATATCTAGAAAAAAAAAATGTCCGGGTACTGTTGTGTGCACGCTGTCATGTTATGGTGAGCACCGGTCTACTGAAGTCACTTCCCCTGAAAGCAGAGGCCCGCACTGCACCGCTGACACGAGGACTGACGAAATGTGGAGTGAAAGCCGGATTAGATTGATCCATTTTTGCTTGAAAATGTTCAAATTTGTGCTAGAATGCTTGAGAAGAGCTTAGGAGTCGAATACGGGTGAAAATCTGCATGAAACTTTACCCTGTGACTTTTAAAAAGTGATTTAACCAGAATTTTTCCTTCTCCTATACTGATCATTTGCCGGGCCGATCGTCGGGGGTTCTCTCCGGGTACTCCAGCTTCCTCCCCCTCTGCATTGGAAGTGTTCAGCCCACAAAAATGGAAAAAAAAATAAAATGCAGTTCTGAAATCCGAAACTGATATAATTTCTCAGTATTAACAGCTGAGCTGACCCTTCGCACCACTGACTGACGTGATTGTGATGTGTTTATAAATATAATGCCCAGTGTGAGAGAATGCGTGTGATTCACCTGAGCGTGTGTTGGGTTCAGTTCGCGGTGCTTTGAGCCGATTCATGAAAGTGGGTAAAGCACCTATACAATACTCATTTTCAGTTATTATTATTAAATTATTACTTTCTGTCTGCATAAAATTAAATATGCGGGCGGCAGGACAGTTTTGCGGATGATGGAAGCAGACGAAGCTGGGAAAATGAACAAACCCAAACAACGTAAAGTCGAAACATTGATGACCAACCCGGATCTAAACAGCGACGGGACACAACAAACGGATGGCAGCATGGAAGGAACTGGAAGTCGGACAGGCAGTGAGAAACCGGCGAAATCTTCCAGTACAGTTCAGGCGCCAAGGTGGCTCTGTTACAGCGGGGTTGTGATATCGGTGCTTGTGGCACTGACGGCCGTTTTGGTGTCGCTGGTCACGCCTGAACAACCCCAAACTCCACACCTTGAAAATTTGACTTCAGTGGTAAGTGGTGGTGTACGTGCTAATTGCGTGACAGTATAGAGCCGGTTGCCCCTAATTAGTTGGATGCCATTCATTGACACCCTCCAGCCACGTGTCCATATGGCGGTGCTGAAGAGAACGGCTGGGTTCACTTTCAATTCAATTCAATTCAATATAACTTTATTGTCTGTCGATGGCAGAAAATTTTCTTCTGGCTCGCACACACACACACACACACACACACGCACCCCTACATTAATTTATCTAGACATATAAATCCATACATATTAAACACAGATCCTAAAGTAATGTGTGATGTCTAAGTCTAATACAGTCGAATCCGCTTAACAGGACGTCGCTTAGTAGGACTTCTCTTATAAGGACCCCCCAAAAATGTCCCTGCCAAAGTTGTTCTTTGTGATTACTTATAAAAACTCGCATATCAGAACCTTCGCCTATAGGAACCACACTTGCTTGCTCCCCACACGACCTTCCCTCGTGCCCAGAACCACGTACCACCGTTCCCACGCAGACACTCTGCAATCATCTGCAGAATCCGCACACTGTGTTGCGCCCACACGTGGAACAACGACCTCTGCCAGTGCGGGCAGCCCCCAGACATCCGTCACACCGTGCCCGTCAGCCTCCAGCCCATCTGGGGCCTGAGAGACAGACACTCATTGAAAACAGCAGACTTCCTCAGGCCACACCAAGCCCTTGGTGACAGACCAGTGAGAATTTTAGCCGATGCCATCGTCAGATCAGACCTGGCAAAATGGTTCTGAACCAGACATCAATAGGACTCCCCAGTGATCCGAACGGCATAAGAAAGGACGACAGAAAACGACCATGGCATTGAGAAACAACCCAGACAGGCACTTGAGCCCCTAGCAGAGAACCTCAGACGATGCCCAAAACAAAGCAAAACAGCCCATATCCACCCAACAAGTCACCCGCAAAGCCAAGCAGTCGATGACACACGCCAGGAAAAACTTGTCCTTAAGGGCTGACAAGACATAGGACGTAAAGCCTAAACATCGATCGGTCTCTGGACATCTGAGACCCAAGCAGAGAACCTCTGACGCTGCCCAAAGCAAAGCAAAACAGCCCATATCCGCCCCAAATACACTCGCCCAGCCAAGCATGCCAGGAACAACTTGTCCTTCAGAGCTAGAAGCCATAGTAAAGCAAGCTAATGATGGTCTCTGGACTGGCTGCCGAATAGGCCAGCAGCCCTGGCTGACAAAGCTAGTACCAGACGCCGGCTGACAAAGCTGGTTCCCGACATCTTCTCCGGCTGATAAAGCTAGGACTAGTAAGAATACGTTAGTTTCCCTACCACTTAGATAGTTGTGGCTGTGAAAGCTACACTACTTAGCTGTTTAAGCTAAGTCAGTTGTAAGGTATTATTGCCACACCTCGGGCGCATAGTCTGAGAGTGTTCCCTCCCATACGGTAGGTAGGTTACGTTAGTCTTAGGTGGATTAACTAGGTTGAGTGCAGGCTAGGTCCAGGATAGTTCTAGCGTCGTGCCTATCTGGTTAAGTGTTGATTAGGCCAGTGTTTTGTGTGGTTTGATTTTGTCCAGTGGTCGTTTGTATATACTGTAAATAAAATACTATTTGGACTTTTACATGTACTAAGTTTCCATGTTAGTTTAGCAGTGAGACAGCGTGTGGCTGAGTGTGTATAGAGCATCTTTCCCTCTCAGTCTTTCCCCTCTCGCAGACATCAGACGCACAGCACCTGACTAAACTTCTGTCTGATATCAAGTTGCTAGGTTTTTTCTGGATACCGAGGTTGGTTAGTGTGAAAACGACTGATAACAAACACAACGCGAGGCTGAAACGTTACTTCACACACCATTAACTAGTGGCGTTATTTTGTCGCTACTCCTCGGCAATCTCCAGCATTACCTGGGAGCCTAAACAAGGAACGGACCTCATAAAAGTTAGACAGTCCGGTTACAACACATCCAGAGCTATTTGTACACCCTCTGCATTGGAAAAGGGGTGCGATTTCGGTACCAGCGTAATGGTTTACAGGGTAAAGACTTAAAACAATCATAGCCATTACGCACAATTTTTGGCATGAACATAGTCAAACCATTTATTGACAAAGTCATGAAATTTCAAAGGTGTGACATAAATATTGACCGAGATACGTTCATCTAAAGCAATGTGTGTGCAACTTTTTACCCACGACGTTGTCCGAAGGTTAAGATCACTCTTTGTTCAGCTCATCCATCGGCAGTTGTGAAATGCACACAGCCATATTTCGCGAGCTCACTTTGAAGATGCTGTATTGTTATAGACACTTTCTCATGCGTCAGTGATGAAACAACTTTAACATTATAACAATGATAATAAATGGCAATTGTAGGGCGCATTTCTTTAGACTAAGACTCAATGCGCTGATCGCTCACCGACACTCACGCACATTTTACAACGATGGACAGACGTACACTGGTGAAACTGACTATACAGGAAATTACTGGAAGGCTTTGTGAAATTGGAACGTTTTGAGACTGCTCTTAAACACAGTGTGGGTTAGAGCTGTGAACCGGTTCAAAAATCCAAACCGGTTTTTTAACTTCAAACCGGTTTTTTAAACCGGTGTTTTTTTTCCGGTTCAGTCATCACCAAAAGGTGTTTGAGGTCTGCAAAAATATTTGCGTTTTATGCGATGCGTGTTCACATATATGTGTGTGTGTGTGTTTAAGTGCATCAGCGATCAGGCTGCAGTAAACTGATCGCTAGTCGTCAAAAATAAATCCTGGCTAAACAAACAAACACACAAAACGAACAAACAGACAAGAAAAAAAGAGGAGGAGGAGGATGAAAAGAAGAAGAAGAAGAACTTGTAAGAAGAAGAAGGAGGAGGAGGAGGAGGAGAAGAAGAACTTGTAAGGAGAAGAAGAAGGAGGAGGAGGAGAAGAAGAAGAAGAACTTGTAAGAAGAAGAAGGAGGAGGAGGAGAAGAAGAAGAAGAACTTGTAAGAAGAAGGAGGAGGAGGAGGAGAAGAAGAAGAACTTGTAAGGAGAAGAAGGAGGAGAAGAAGAAGAACTTGTAAGGAAAAGAAGGAGGAGGATGAGAAGAAGAAGAACTTGTAAGAAGAAGGAGGAGGAGGAGGAGAAGAAGAACTTGTAAGGAGAAGAAGAAGGAGGAGGAGGAGAAGAAGAAGAACTTGTAAGGAGAAGAAGGAGGAGGAGGAGGAGAAGAAGAAGAAGAACTTGTAAGAAGAAGAAAAAGAAGAAGAAGAGGACGAAGAAAGAAAGAAAGAAAGAAGGCAGGAAAGAAAGAAAGAAAGCAAATCTAAAGTTTTGACCACTTTGCTGTATTTTCTTGAACAAAAACTTCTCAAACGCAACCTGACCATAATTCCCCCCCCCCCCCCCCCCCCCCAAATATAAACTTACTTCAGCCCATAATTCATATTTTAAGTCCTCTGCTCTAGAGGGCTTGGGCCTAAATGTGAAATTAAAGTTTTTTTTCTAAAATAAAAGTTCTTAATTTCCTTACTAACATAGCATCCACTAGTAATACTTGAAACAAACGTGAAATAAAAATTTACATCAAAATAAAAGTTAGAAAATAAAAGCCTTATACAGCATCCACTAATCCTACTGAACGCGAAATAATTTTTAAAAAAACAAAAAAAAACCAGCACAATTCTAGGAAATCGTTTCGAAACGCGTGGCTTTCCTTTCAGTTTCTGTGTTCTTCAGTAATTGCGTCATAACAACTTATCAAATATCAATCATATCTCGCTGCAGCCCCACCCTGGAAGACTAAATTTGACAGAGTGCAAAATTACAGAGTTGACCCTTTCTTAGTTTCTTAGTCCCTTTCACACCCATAACCCAACCAGCAGTTTCACATCAATGCGGAAAAAATGTCAACAACATTACCCCCCCCCCCCCCACTCCTCCTCCTCCCCCAACCCCAGCTTATGTTACAGAGTAGGATACAGACGAGACTACAAGATCTGCAGATACGTTACAAGAATTCCAGCGGCCGCCAAGAAGAAATTAGAAGAAAAAAGATGACTTAAGTAACTTTAGTACGTGTACTATGACCAAAACACCGGTTCGCGACAACTCGAACCGGTTCGGCGAACCGGTTCAAATGAGAACCGGTTAAAACCGGTAAACCGGTTAACCGCGGCAGCTCTAGTGTGGGTGCATATCTCAGATTCTCAGGCAGGGTGGGTGGGTGTTTGGGGGGTTTAACGTCCTTTTCCACCACGTAGGGTGATATCAAAGACGGGGCAACGATGAAAAAGCCAGCACAAATATTTGGCCCCAGCCGGGATCGAACTCACGACCCGAGCATCAGAAGTCCAACGCTCTACCATTCGACCACCCCGGCTCCCCAATTCTCAGGCAGAGTTCCATGAGGTTGGTGAGACAACATGAACTAAACCTGATGCCTCATATCGCACTGTTGTGGATTTTCCCGAAACTGAGCCGCTTGTGGCACCATGCCGCATGACGACCGCTCCGCCACCTTATGGACACGTAGCTTCAGCGTGGTAAAAGCAGCAGAGAAATGAAACGCTTCCTGTTTCTGTAAATAAAGTGCACACATTTAATAAGTAAGATCTTAAACCATGTCAGAGAACAAAATTTGTCATTCCCTCAACTTGCATCATTATTTTAACCAAACACCCAAACATCGTTTTTGCAATTACACTGATAACGTGCCACTGACCGTCTTGACGTGTTCCATCATTACAGCTTCCCCCTACCCCCCTGCTAAAGACAAAAGAGTGACACAGACACGATGATTTGTCAAAGGTTTAGTGTGCATAATTTGTTCAGAGGTTTATTTTCAGGCTAAGCTCAGTGTTAATGTAATATGAGTCAGTGGGTACTTGGTAGCTTTGGGATAGCTACTGGGGCTCGCTGTAGTAGCCTAATATTACAGCACACACAGTTTTTTCAATGTTCCGTAGATTGTTTCGCTCTGGTTATATTTTGTTAAATGTACAGCTTTGTCATTTTATACAGATACTAAGATAGCACATGTTGACACTGACACACACACACACACACACACACACACACACACACACACACACACACACACACATTTACTATTTTTAAAATAATATATGTCCATAATCATGTATTATTATAATACTTTTCTGTCTGCCTCAGGTTTCTGTTATGCCAAAAGATGAGTTCTTCCACTACACACCAAAAGACGGAGAGGAGGTTTTCATCATAGATGCCGACTTCGAGCCACTGCAGTTAGAAACAATGACCAAGGAGGGGATTTTGACCATGGATGTTAGTATCAAATCCTGGTAGAATTTATAATTTTTTTAAGAATTAAACAGGTTCTTCCCGATAAACAGTTGATATTTCGGCAGATCAACAGTGTGCTTCAAATTCAAAGTTTTTTTGGGGGGGGCGTACAAACTATTTTTAAAGTCAAGTTACATGTACTTCAAAACTCCACTACTGTTGTATTGCAAATAATCACCATTCTAATCATGGCATATGAGTTTCCACATAAAGCTGACACGTAAATTCTAGTTTGAGATAAATAAATGAGAGGGAATTTGGTCTATTTGGGATTTTTAACATGGGATGGGAGATTCTGCGTGCAAGCATACACAAAGGTAGGCACAGGGACCCCGAGCTGTCTGGTTCGAATCACATGCAGACACAGTGAACGCGTCTGCATGTGATTCGAACTAGACAGCTCGGGATCCAGAGTTGGATGCCTTAACCACTAGACCAAATTCTGTTTTTGAAATGTTCAGCCCACAAAATTAAAAAAATTAATGGAATTGTAAATTCTAAAACTTAAAATTGCTGAGCTGGTCGTGTTTTTTGTTGTTGTTGTTGTTCTTTTTGTATTGTTCTTTATTTGTTTTATTTGGGTTTTTTTTCCCCTGATGTTCTTCAGGGCTTAAATCTTTCTCCCCCTGAAGTACTTAAAACCATGCCAAATTGCACAGATTTTAGTCTAATTTTTGAAAATATGCCGTGAGGGCATGCCACCAATCACTCCTAGCAAAATGCATCTGCGATCATGACTTTGTCACTTCGTCACTAAATGCTACACACATTTTCTCCTTTTGGATCGTGGACCATTTTATTTTAAGCCCTGATTCTATCTTCTTCCAACACATAAAGGCAAGTGTAGTGAAGTATAACACATTACATTACACACACAAATACATTAAGTGATAGTTTGAAGATTCCAAAGACAGCATTATTGGTCTAGCTGTGGTTGCTGTCAATTTATTAAACCTCATTACGTTTAATCAAAATTGACAAGACTGTATACCAGGTAATCAAATTTGGTGCGATTTACATCGGTACATTTTAATGATGTTATTGAGTGGGAATCATGCTGAAGCTGTACGTACACACGTATTTGGGGGGGGGGGGGACATTTGTGTAACAGGAGTGATACCTGCTGTGTTGGTTGCTACGTGTATTAGGCAGTGTCAGGTGATGTCAACAGATAGGGAGTTCACTTCAAAGTTTTCGCATGACTCTGTAACAGATAAATGACTATAAAACTAGAGAAAGAACAACAAGAGAGTAAAAAAAAAAAAAAAACACGACATAACGATTTCCCATATGTGGGTTTTTTTGTTGTTGTTGTTGGGTTTGTTTTTTTTTGTTGGTTGTTGTTTTGTGTTTTGTTTTTTCAGTTTGGAGCCAGCAGTCCCCTGTATGGACTGAAGAGTTGGCAGACACCACACATGCCCAACGCTGTCTTCGGGGCAAAGGAGTTCAGCATTTTCCTACCAAAGGACACAGAAAAAGTTGCATTGGGGAAACCATACCACATTCTTCCCCAGAAACCCACAGGAGGATCGTCTGATCTCCTTTTACGGCTTTCCATTGCTCGTTTCTACCCTCCGGCGCCGAAAGAGCAGGACAGCGTTTTGTACAGACTGCTCGGAATGATGCACTCTCGACCATTTGTTGAGATGCGGTTTCCTCCGCGGGGCACGGTGGCTTGCGTTAGGGCATACAACTCAAAGTATCTACATATTGTTTTCAGGTGCGGAATGCAGCTTAACGTTTCATTGCAATGCTTTTGTTGTGTGGAGTAGTGCTTCAGTCTTAGGAGACATCCACATAGTGTCTTGGGTTTTGTTGTATCTGGTTATAGTGAGCTATAGGCGACACTGCCACACTGCTCAGGAACTTCTGAAAATAGGAATCATAGAAATGTACAATCAAATTTGCAGGGGAAATTGATTTCTGTTTGATGTACCTGAAGTTTGACTTAGCCGTGGAGGCGGATAAGGTCGAATTTCTAAGAGGGCTTCGAGTTAAGCGAGTTGCACACTTCGCCCCCAGAAATTAACGTGATGAATAAAACGTGTTTAAACTGTAACTGCATGGAAACTGTATCTCTGTGCATGTTATGTTGGCAGTTACGCATCAGAAGGGGAAAAATCTCATAGTGCTTGTGACAGCTTCAACTTTTCCGAAGTGAAAAAGGAAAAATTATGTTTGCGATAACCGAACTTTGACTTATCTGTAATTTGCCATACAAAGACCTAGTTTGGCCGGGAACATTTTTTTGCTTCAACTTATCCGAAGTTTGATATAAACTTATATATGCTTCTGTATATGCCTTAATTATTTGCATTGCATTATTTACATACATGTATGTACTTCCTTTCTCTGTTGTGTGGTGGCATTTATTTTCTGTATCATTTCGGTTTCTTTCTCTTCACATGTTTTATTAATTTGATAGTATGTTCACATTTTGTCCTTGTTCATGAAAAACTTGGTTGTTGTATGTCCTTCTCAGGATGCATGCAGAGTATCAGCTGAACGAACCACCGACCAACCCAGTTTGGTTCACACCGGCTCAGTTTGCTGGCGATCTGGTCATCAGTCGGGATGGTTCCCACATCGCTTACTTCCACATGGAGGTCCCAAATACGAGAAGGCTCAATGTTGGTAGGTGTTGCATTAGTGTTCTTAAAATAATAATGTACATTTAATATGCAGCGCCATCTTAAAGAAAAATGTCTGCTCTGGGACCACTCCACTCCTGGAATTCAGCCGATCGCTGACCCAAGGTCAAGGATATACAAGTTGTCCATGGAAAACTGTAACATTGCAATTTTCTCAGAAACTACAAACACCAGACACGTCACTCCGCATGATGATGGACCTTGACGAACATACTCTTGTGAATGACCTTGACCTGTTTCACAAGTGAGCTAATTTGGCTTATGCCTATCTAGTTGAAAAGTGTCATCCATGATGTAGTATGAACATGTTTTTCTGTGCTTGTAGACATGGAATGGCTGTTGGAAGGCAGCGAAGAAAACCCTGACGACATGAGAGCGGGCATCGGCTACATGCCAAAAATGGAGTGGACGATCACCGATGCCTCACATCTACCTGCCGAGGAGCCGACGGCTGCTGAAAATAAAAACCCTGAGGAGCAAGACCTCCGAGGAAAAACACCAGAGGACCTGAAGAAGCCAGATGAATTCCTATGGGATTCGCTGATAGACCGGGAGTCTGCGCTTCGGTTGATAGAAACTGAATTTTACCCGTTCAAAATGGTGAGCGCTACTTCAGTGCAGTAGAAAAGTAGTGAAATGTTTGTGTCTTATGTTTTCTCCCCACCGTTCTGTTTCTTTAGAAATCATTATGAGCCGTTTTGGTAGTGTCTAACATCGTAGTATTTTAAGAACCTGCACAGCGGCAGCGTCTCACAGGTTGACACAGGCGCTACGAAAGCCTCTAGAGAAGCAACAAGGAGGAACGGCCCCGTCCTACAAAGTTGTTTCTCCAAATTTCATTTTATTTTGTCTGTTTTGTTGTTATTGTTGCCGGTTCTCCCCTCTCCAAGTTCTACCAATGACACTAGATCCTCTACGACCTCGACCGATTAGTCACGTGACTGGGGGTGGGGCCGGGTGGGGGAGAGAGAGAGAGACAGAGAGAGAGAGAGAGAGAGAGTGGGTGGGTGGGTGTTTAGGAGTTTAACGTCCTTTTCCACCACGTAAGGGTGCTTTCTAAGACGGGGCAACGAGAGAAAGGCCAGCACAAACATTTGGCCCCAGCCGGGATTCGAACTCTCGACCCGAGCATTGAAAGTCCAACGCTCTACCATTCGGCCACCCTGGCTCCCCAGAGAGAGAGAGAGAGAGAGAGAGAGAGAGAGGTCAGTTCCGTGAACTAAACATTTGACGTCAGCCTCAGGCAGGTCGTCATACACAGACAGAGAGATGACGTCAATTCCGCGAACTAAACATTTTCACGTCAGCCTCTAGCACTGCCATCGTCTGAGGAAGCTTGTTTATGTCTTGTGATTTCCCTGTTGGCTTTGTGGCTTCCCCGATTGAATTATTTTTCACATGAAATCTGGAAGATCTAGAGGGCTGGTGAAATGTCGGAGGCAGTGACGATACTTGCTTATTTTGTCTGTGAACTAAGCGTTTGACGTCAGCTTCACACTGGTGGTATGACAGATGATGCTTGTGCATGTCTTGTGATTTCCCTGTTGCTTTTGTGACTTCCCTGGCTGAATTAATTTTTACATAAAATCTGGAAGATCTAGAGGGCTGGTGAAACATGGACTAGAATACCTTGGATTGTACTTATGAAATCGAAAATTTGGAACTCTTTTGACCGGTGCTTTTCGCAGAAACTTGAAAAAGTTATGTTTATCTAAAAGTTCAGTTATTCTAAATGCTAAAGATATAATAGTGCAGTAGTTCCTGTCATATGTGCAGTTGTCACACTAGACAAAAACGCCGGGATGATAAGTAATTTGCAGTAGTCTTTTCATAGATATTTGATCTTATGTGCAAACCACCCCTACCTCGGAAATATTTTTTTTACACAAAACCAGTCAGAGCTACAGAGCTGTAGCACGAATCAAGGCAGTGTGATTGGGTGAACTTCCAAAGTCTAGAAAATGAAGGAATTTGAACAACTTTTTCGAAAAAATTCGTAACATGACCGACTTTTTAAAATTGGCGATAACTCTTCTGAAAATGCGGCAGGCTAAAAATCGTGAAAGGTAGCTCTGGAGAAGGTGATTTCCCATTTTATCTCAAAGTAAAAAGGCCTCCATCGAGGTGGTTTAGGAGATAGCCATCATTACATCCGTCCACACACACACACACACACACACACACACACACACACGTCATTCCCGCCAAAAAGAACGCAGCAGCAAAGTGTGCACGTAAGGTGTCTATGACGCAGATTTCGTTACGTCACTGTGTGCGTGAAAGTAAGTATTGTTTGGAGAAACGTCACAGTCTTGTTTTGTATCACTGAAACTTGCTGCTGCGCGTAGCAAAATCTGCCCCGTCTCATAAAGTTGTTTCTCTATAGAGAAACAACTTAAAAATTGTGGAGTCAAGCCGGTGTAACAGGCCGGAGTACACCCCCTGGCTACTTTATACTCTCGGGTATAAAGTTGCCTAGGCCGGTTCAACCCCCTGGGTATAGATCAGTGGTAGGGGGGTTAAAGTGGTCAGGAGAGGGTTAACTCCTAACTGCCCGCGGACCCCCAACCCCTGCCCACACTATATGACAAGACTTACCGAAAGTCACAACAGCACTAAACGGCACTAGACAGCACTCAACAGCACTATTACGCAAGGCGTGGGCAGTTTCAACGAGGCCTGTTTTCCACGCTCGAGGACCGCCTGCACGCAGTACGTTGCATAATCTCTCGTAATCCCTTGGCCTGCTAAGGGCAGTCTTGTGTATTGACCTGACTGAATGGCAACGGCGCTTCGCCGCTGTGCAAAGTCCTGTAGCTCACCGTCTAACGGGTTACGCAGATGACATAATCAGTCTCTCTCCATCCCGTATATTGCCACTCAACTCGGCCGTGGAGCGCTACCGGCTGGGTAGCTTCCTTTGATTACGTAGGCTGGGTAGCTTCCTTTGATTGAAAAACGCTGTCTGACTGGCCAGACCATTTCCACGGGTACATGTCGTTTTTCACATAACCGTTTCCAATATCCAACACACTAGCCGATGAACTGACTGGACAAGGGGCTGAACAAAGACATTGCCGCCCGAATGCAGATGTTCTTCTTGTGTATTGCTGCTGTAAGTTCCGGGTCTGTGAAACAGGTATGTGAAAAATGACACGTCCTTTGCGGCCAGTTGGCGGCGCCTCAGTTGTCAGTCGCCAGCCCATGCTTTGTCTGGATTTCGGCTTCTTTGATGATAGCGGCGATACGAATGACGAGTTGCATGACAGCCCGAGTCAGGACAAGTTGACTTGATAGTGTCAAAGTCAGTTCTGGTAGTTGTGAAATAATATTATTAGGCGTCAGATAATTAGATATGCCTACACCTCCACCGCATGCACACAGATCCTCATTGACAGTATCACTAATTTGACACCACAGTTCAGGTTAACCACAGGCAAAAGAACTTTCTTTCGTGCATAGGAACTATAAATATCTGGTATATAAAGAAGTAGATCGCATTACATTGTGTGTGTGTGTGTGTGTGTGTGTGTGTGTGTGTGTGTGTGTGTGTGATAAATTATTTGGAGCTTACAGGCGCAATCACAAGTGCAGCTGTTCTAAAACGTGAGTTTGCTGTTGTGAATCCGGATTGTCTTGGAATATGCGCATTGACCATAATCTTCATCCGCACATTTTATAACATTAGAAGTTGAAAATGCCCTGTATTTTCAGGTCACTTACCACAACCTCACGAAAGCTCACCAGTTGTCGAGAGAGCAAAACAAACCCATTCACGCCGTCCTGTTGTGGGGCCCCCTTGACGACCAGAGCTGCTGAGGTTCAGCGCGGACTCTCCGCGACACGTCGCTGGAGGGTCCGCAGGTTATCTCCCTTCTGCAGCAGCGCTTCGTCAGCACCTGGGCTTTGAAGGTTGACTTGCAGGTCTGTTATACGTCAGCTCTGTGTGTGTGTGTGTGTGTGTGTGTGTGTGTGTGTGTGTGTGTGGTGTTTTTATGTATTTTCTTCTTTTTTTTTTTTTTTTTTTTGCTTTGTTTTTTAAACCAGCATTGCCGACATATATTATGACACAGTCTGCGCCTTTTAGGCTGATTTTGCGGTTCTTCAGCTACACATATATCATGTTGAGTAACGAAGACGGCAGAGCACTATCTGAACTGTACATTCAGCTTACCGATAACACTGGTGAACACCTTCCTGATTTACCTTCCACACCTTCCATTCAAGCCGTAATGTAAAACGGGTACATGTGGGTCAGTTACATCTTCCACCTACTGACGGATTTCCACCTTTAGCTACAAATATTCCTCCCCCAAAAACCTGTGTTTCCTCCTCTGAAGTACTTAAAATCATGCCAGTTTGCACAGATTTTAGTCTCACTTTAAAAAAAAAAAAAAGTTTGGGGGAGCGTCTTTGTAGAGACGGGGAGCCGGGGTGGTCGAATGGTAGAGCGTTGGACTTCTAATGCTTGGGTCCTGAGTTCGATCCCGGCTGGGGCCAAATATTTGTGCTGGCTTTTTCATCGTTGCCCCGTCTTTGATATCACCCGTTTATGGTGGAAAAGGACGTTAAACCCCCAAACACCCACCCACCCTTTGTAGAGACGTGCTAGTGGCTTTGCCACTCCGTCACTAAATGCTACTTTTCCTCCCTTTGGGTCATGGGCCATTTTTATGCCTTGTTACAAGCATCTACCACATAACGAAACTCGGCCGGCACAGCTGGCAAACTGTCCATACCCACCAGCGGTTCTCTATCAGGGAGACCTTTGGATAAGGGAGGGAAAAAAGTGAATTGCGGTGCAGGTGGTGATGTGATAATGTGTGGCCTCTCACTCTGTGTGTACAGGCGCTCGAGAAGGACGAGAATGACCCAGTGATGAGTGAGTTTGCCAAGACACTGCTGTTCGAGTATGAATTCCCCGTCACGATGATGGTCATCGCACCCAACAGGACCATCGTTCACAAGGTCAACACCAATGATTTTTTCTACATGGCGAGGTCCGTGTTTGGAACAGGGTAAGGATTTTTTTTTCTTTAATACTTTAGTATACTCTTTAGGGTTCCTTCCTCCAGGGGAAGAAGATCACCGCAGTGCAGCACCACACAGCTACATATTTTTGCTAGGGGAGGAAAGCCAGAGGAGCCAGAAGCTTGGGAAAAAAATGGTCTCACATATCACATCTATTACAGTTTAATAATGATAACAATAATACTGATAAGAATAATGGATATTTATGTAGCGCATACATGTGCGAGCTCAGAGCGCTTTCAAAGTTAACATAAGATTTATAAAAATGAAAAAAAAAATGCCAAAGAGAACAACAGAAGACAGTTGTGGCGTGTGCGTGCGCGCGCCGCGAACACTCACACACACACACGCACACGCACACACACACACACACACACACACAGAGGTTCCTCTCTGTCAAGTTTATTTTAAAACCAGTACTTCACAATGTCCATTTCCTGTCAGATCTAGCAAATCTTGACAGCAGAATACACGTAGTACATTTTTTTAATCAATCTGCTAAAGTCAGGTATTACTATTCGCCCCTCCCCCCCCCCCCCCCCCCCCCCCCCCCCCCCCCCCCCCACACACACACACCTCCGAATTGGAAGAATTTTACGCTCAGTCACACATTTTTCATTGCTTCTCTTTGTGCAGGTTGCGGAAACTATTACCGTTACAGTACAAACGGTTTCTCAAGGAAGGCCTTCGCAAACTTAAAAGAGGCACAGTTCCTGCCGCATAGTGACATGGTGTGTGTGTGTGTGTGCGCGCGCGCACACACACACACACACACACACACACACACTGTTTTTTACAGAATATCTCACAAACCACATGCTGACTGCATGTATGATACTGTGTAAATCAGTTCTGCAAGCATTCCTTTCACAAAAGTGAAGAACTGGTGCAATTTTGTTTTACAGTGTATATGAGTTGAGGTTCGGCTTGAAAGTCCTGGTGTGACTGAATGAATCAGTACATGTATATGCATGCGTTAAATGTACAGCATTCAAAAGATGACAGCATTCAAAAGATGACAGAAGTGAAAAGATGGCAAGCCTTGCATGTGCTCGGTGTTGGAAATTCACACGACTGAGATGCAATAATCAGTAGTGTCTGTGACTGATACGGTCAGCTTTCCATATGCAATAATGTATTATAAAACTGTGACTTGCTCAGACATGTATGCTATTATCTGTTGACTGTGTCAGTGGATCAGTGCCATTAGTTAACTCTTACAAGTCCAAGCCCGACCAGCTCCTGCCTGATGTATAACAAGACTGGTTAAGCAGAAACAACCAGTGCACGCCAGTAGGAGCCACTTCAGGCCACTATTACGCAAGGCGTGAGCCTTTCGGCTTGGCCCGAGATCGCTGCAGATCGCATAGTAGTGGCTTGAAGTGGCTTCTAGTGATGAACATTTTAAGTGTATCAGTGCCATTAGTTAACTCTTAAGACCCTAGGCCCGACCACCCCTTGCCTGCTATATAATAAGACTGGTTAAACAGAAACAGCCAGTGCCACTTCAAGCCACTATTATGCAAGGCATGGGCCTTTCGGCTTGCCCAAAGATCGCTGCAGATCGTATAGTAGTGGCTTAAAGTGGCTTCTAGTGGTATGAACAATTTATGTAAACATGTAGTTTTTGCATGGGCTTTAAATAGTTATCAGACTGGAGAAAAAAAAGCATTTTCTGTTGTATTTTTACAAGCTGTTCTGTATGTCTTCCTTGTGAATTGCATTTTTGTAGTCCCAATTGTTTTGTCAGTTTTGTTAGTAGACTAATACAGTCTTCACAAAAAGTTAAGGACCAGTCACCATAATGGGTGACAGTTTCAGTAAATCAGAAAAAAATAAACGAATAAGATTTTCCCCGTAAAATTCGGTAGCAAGGTTAATGGGTAATTAGTGAACATGTCGACCACTGTGTGGATGGCACGTGCGCGTCACACAGCATGCTTGGCGCGTTTGAAAATCTGCAATTTCAGCAAAACTAGACCGAGTTTCAGTGTTCAGTGAGCGATACCTGGGGCTTTCTGCACGGCAAAAATGAGATGCAGGTCCAAGAATGCATCCCTGGTTATGAACTGTGCTCATTTGTTTGCCCTACATAAGCCGCCGTTTCAGCGATATCCAGCACTACACCAGCATGCCACCACAACAAAAGTTGAATGATATCTGCAAGTGGTCCTTAACTTTTTGTGAAGGCTGTAAGTCGGTTCCTCTACATCAAAAATAGGGTGTTTTCTGAAGCAGACGAACATCTGCAGTAAATTGTTATTTGATAGCCACTTACATTTCTTTCGTGCCGTGAATATCCCTCAGTAACCACCAAATGTCATTATGCTACGACATGCCAGAGAGTGGCACAGATCAATGACGACAGTGCCAGAAAATGGTTTTACCATCGGGCATTGTCTGATGTATCTCTGTGGTTCATCTTTCTCCAGTCGTGCCATGACGAACAGTGGTTTTGGGGGACGATGCAGTGACTGTAGATATGTACTAGTGTATCAGACAGTACTGTAGAGTGTCTATTTAATAAAGCGTTAGACCAGGGTGTCCTACCAGAAGACTGGGTAACGGGACTCATCAAGCCACTGTATGAAGGGACAGGTGAAGACATGATGTTGACAACTACAGGGGCATCACATTATTCAGTTGTATTGTAAGTGTTTACCAGCGTTCGTAATACCAGATTGACCCAGTTTATTGAAACTAACGGCATTTTGTTAGAGAATCAAGCCGGATTCAGAAAGGAACATTGTACCATAGATCACATATATGTCCACTCCTGAAGGCTCTAACTGATATTTTTGCCAGCCAGAAAATGAAATTATATTGTGCGTTCGTAGATTACCGAAAAGCCTTTGATTCCGTGTGGAGAGCTGGTCTGTGGTACAAGCTAGTCAGGCAACAGATCAAAGGAAAAGTATTGAAAGTCATTATATCCAAGTATGATCATTTAAAGTCATGTGTCTTTGTCAACGGCAGGAAGTCGGATTTTCTCGGAAGTTTCAAAGGCGTTACACAGGGGGAGAACCTGTCACCACTTCTGTTCTCTCTTTTTCGACATGGAAGATTTCTTTGTCAGTAAGGGTTATGATCCACTTCGCCTGTCTGTTACTACGACTGGTGATGTCGAGGTGTTGTCACTTTACTTTCAATTGTTCGTTTTGCTTTACCCAGACGACACAATATTGGTGTCAGAGGCGAAGGATGGCGTACAAAAAGCGCTCGATGTATTGTTTTCTTGTTGCGAAAAGTGGAATCTTGAGGTAAATGTAACAAAGACAAAAGTAGTAGTTTTCAGCGGCCGCAAGTGTAGGACCAATACTTTTGTGTATGGTGATACTGCCTTGGAAAATGTTGATTCATTCCGATATTTAGGTGTAGTTTTACCAGAAATGGCAAGTTTGCTAAATGTAAAAAAAAACGTTTGCATGATCAAGCTACAAAAGCTATGTTTTCATTGTTACAAACAGCCAGGCGACAAGACCTACCCCTGCATGTACATCTTGACTTGTTTGACAAAATGATTGTACCTGTTCTTCTGTACGGCTGTGAAGTTTGGAGTAATGAAAATATTTCCCTTATCGAAAAACTGCAGCTTAAATTCCTTAGGTATATTTTTCGTTTAAGCCGAAATACAATGTCATCACTGGTATACGAGGAAACGGGAAAGTTCCCTCTTGAAACAACCACTGAAGTCCGCATGGTCCGATTTTGGGCGAGTATGATCAAACGCAATGTAGACAAGTTTTCTAAGAAAATGTATTCCCTGATGTTTCTTCTTCACAAACATTCCATTGTTCAGAATGAGTGGCTCACCAGAATCAAGGACAACTTAAAAAGTGGTTTTGATGTGTGTGGGAAACAGACGTTTTCTGGTGTATATTCCCTATGTAGGAACGTCAAGAAAAGTCTGCAAGATAGTGTTGTTCAGAAATGGCATGAAAGCCTCAAAAACAGTAACAAATGTGTGGGGTTTTTTTGTTTGTTTTTTACAGACATTACAAAAAAGAGTTTGGACAAGAAAAATATATTTCCTTATTTGCCTGACGTGTACGTCATACCATTCATGAAATTTCGAGGGGGAGCCGGGGTGGCCGAATGGTAGAGCGTTGGACTCTCAATGCTCGGGTCGTGAGTTCGAATCCCGCCGGCTGGGGCCAAATATTTGTGCTGGCCTTTTTTCTCGTTGCCCCGTCTTTGATATCACCCTCATGTGGTGGAAAAGGACGTTAAACTCCCAAACACCCACCCACCCACCCATGAAATTTCGATGTAGTTGTGGTAGGGAGTACAAACACCGTGATTTGCAGTTCAGGTATACACTGTACTAGAATAAATTGTGATTTACACTAATGCTACCTTATATTTGTTAGTATGTTGTTAGTATGGTCATAGTACAGATTCTGGTCAGGAGTATGGTTCAATTGTGTTTTACCCTTTCCGACTGTTTTGCGCAGTATAGTGGGCGAGAACAGTTCACCGAGGCGTGTGAGTTCTCACTTTTGTATACTAGTAGCTCATTCTACTTTTGGCCGTTGAAGAGGGTAGCCGACTGTGGGTTTCTGTCACTGAAGCGATATTTGGTGGTTGACTGGATTTGACCTATTGGGAATGTTCGTCTGTGTACCAAATCACTGGTGAGTTTTATACATGTGTTTGATTGTTCGTACGTATGAATGAATGGATGATAATGAGTAAATACTGAGCAGCCGAATGTTTGTACTGAGAAGGTGATATAAGTTTGTAATGGTGTGAGTAGTTTTAACCAGTTAGTTTCTATTTGGAAGTAGTTATATTTTGCCAGTGTTCGGAGGAAGTGATTTTGCTGTTACATATTGTGTTAGTATTCGGTAACGGTCATGTGGATTGTTGAGGTTAGTTGCTGGTAACTTATTTAGTATTTTATGCAGTTAGTATTAGAGATATAATAATAGTGTTGTGTTACTTCAGGATACTTTCTCGCTGATTAACGGGAGCGGACGTAGCCGGAGGTTCTGTCAAACCCCTGTGTATTTCCCACAGGGTAGGTGGTGTTTATGTTTATACTCTACCTTGATGGTATATAGTGCTTGATGTAATTGTATATATCTTTGCATTATGTTAGTTTGTTTACAAGTATTCACCGTTTGCTATCCATTATAGTAGATGTGTATCTGATATTAGTATTGGTTATTTCTGACTAATTATGAATTTGGTCATGATGTTAGATGGGTTTAGTTACAATTATTCAATTTGAACAGTTAGTTGGATGGTAACCCAGCGTATTGAATTTAGGTAGACAGACACAGGCCACGGTTGTATTTATTGCTCATGCGAGTGTGATGTTGTATGTTTCAGGGTTTTGTTTTTGTTTTTGTTCTTTTGGTTTGGTTTACGTCTCCTTACTGCTGAGTGCCGATTAAAAGTCCCGAACCCAACCCGCCTTGTCCGTATCTGGAGAGAGAGAGAGACGAGAGAGAGGCCGGTTACATAGTAACCACAGGTTAGCGATAGAACAGGGAAGAAGAAACGGCATTCCTAGTGAAGAGAGGCTCTGCAATAAATGTGACATGTGCGTCCTTGGTGACGAGCTGCATTTTATCTTGGAGTGTCCGATGTATCACTACGAGAGAACCCTTATTCCTGTCAATTTGCGCAGGCCAATGTCTTCATTTAACCTTTGTAGACTAATGTCTTTGAAAACATCACAGAAAAACGTGCTGAACTTAGCCAAATACATCAAAATTAATAGAATAGTTTAAATGTAAATGTACCAAACTCTGTGTGTGTGTGTGTGTGTGTGTGTGTGTGTGTGTGTGTGTGTGCACTGTGTGTGTGTGTGTGTGTAAAAGCTAATTTTGTTGCTGCCAATGTTCAGGTATTAATTTTTGTTTGTTACTTTTGTTGTTTAATATCATTGTTATCCCTTTCACTTTGTCAGTCGCTGACATCTTCGTTTTTGTTTATATTTCGTTAAGATGTTTTACGGCGGCTAGTGTAGGGTTGGGTCAAACAAACAAAGACTTTTTACAAGCATGCGGATTCTATACTAAATTTATGCCAGTCACATGTGGATGCGGCGATTTTGGTTTTCACGTGTGATGCTGTGTGTTAGGTTTGGGAGAAAACATAATCTTGGCTCCAACTTCGATACCGATCTTGGCTCCAACTTCGATAACGTAGGCATACCTACCTCTTTTTTTCAAGGGGGAACTCTTAAGAAAGGTTTTCCCGTTCCTGGTGTTCGGTTCTGACAGCAATTCGGCGCTGCACACCGTTGCACGCCCGAATTTTTGCGTGGTTTCTGGCTTTCTGCCATACTGCCATTACTGTGTAGATCTGCGGGATGCGCGCTAATCACAGACGTATAGATCTATACGTCGATGGCGCTAATGCGCGCAGACAACTCTCACGCGTTGTCCCTCAAAGGGAGGTAAGTGAACTATGTTTCCAAGATCTTTGGTGTTATCAAGGACTTTGTGCACTGACTGATCATAGGTCCGTGTTGCGAGCGAGCCGAATATCCGCAAAGCAAACACGGCATCAAATTACTTTCCGCTTGCATAAATATGCGGGCGGCCGGACAGTTTTGCAGATGATGGAAGCAGACGAAGTTGGGAAAATGAACAAACCCAAACGACGGAAAGTCGAAACAGTCACGGCCAACCCGGATCTAAACAGCGACGGGACACGACAAACGGATGGCAGCATGGAAGGAAGTCGGACAGGCAGTGAGAAACCGGCGAAATCTGCTTCCATTACAGTACAGGTGCCAAAGTGGCTCTGTTACAGCGGGGTTGTGATATCGGTGCTTGTGGCATTGACGGCCGTTTTGGTGTCGCTGGACACGCCTGAACGACCAGATTTGTTGGAATGGATGGCAGAGGTGCAAGACCGCGTCGGAAAAGATGGGGTGGCACTGTTCACTGGGTATGACATGAACCGTGACGGGTACCTGTCAGTGCTGGAGTTTGAGCCCCTGATTCCACACCTTGAAAATTTGACTTCAGTGGTAAGTGCATGGTGATGTGCTAATTGCATGACAGTATACCAGTATTACCCCTAATTTGATGTCATTCAATGACACCCTCAAGCTACGTGTCCATATGGCAGTGCTATAGCAGTGACGCTGAATCTGATAATAAGAATCATGGAAATGTAGAATGACTGAATCCATAGAAAGGGAGGCAGCATGTACAGTGGCAGTGCCACATGCAGCAGGAACGCAGCACGTAGCACGTCCAGAGCTATTTGAATTGCTGCTGTACACCCTCTGCAGTGGAAAAGGGGTGCGATTTTGGCACCAGCGTAATTTTTTGCATGTATGGTAAAGACTTAACCTCCGGCTACGTCGCTAAAAAACTTCTTAGTCCTACATCGTGTGAAACAACTTACCCATGGTTTTTAAATAGATATTTTCGACTTATTCCTAGTCCTACGTCGAGGGAAACAAATTACCCATGGTTTTTATATAGGCAGATTTGCTAGTCCTACGTCGTGGGAAACAAATTAGTGAAATTACCCATGGTTTTTATATAGGCAGATTGCAGCTTATTCCTAGTCCTACATCGCGGGAAACAAATTACCCATGGTTTTATATAGGCAATTCACAACTTATTGTTTGATTACTCTGCTAATTACAAGTTAAACAACACAATTTTTGGCATGAACATAGTCAAACCATTTATTGACAAAATCATGAAATTTCAAAGGCGTGACATAAATATTGACGGAGATACGTTCATCTAAAGCAATGTGTGTGCAACGTTTTACCCACGACGTCGTCCGAAGGTTAAAACAATCATAGCATGTGTTAGTGATGTAATATCTTTAATAATGATAATAATAAATGGTATTTGTAGGGCGCATTTCTTTAGACTAAGACTCAATGCGCTGATCGCTCACCGACACTCACGCACATTTTACAAAGATGGACAGACGTACAGTGGTGAAACTGACTAGATATACCAGGATTACTGGAAGGCTTTGCGAAATAGGAACGTTTATAAGACTGCTCTTAAAAACAGAGTGGTCGCATATATATATCAGATTCTTAGGTAGGGAGTCCCATGAGGCTGGTGAGACAATTTAATCTTAGAGTTAGATAAAACATGAACTAAATCTGATGCCTCATATCGCACTGTTGTGGATTTGCCCGAAGCTGAGCCGCTTGTGGCACCATGCCGCATGACAACCGCCCCACCACCATATGGACACATAGCTTCAGAGTGGTAAAAGCAGCTTCTCGCTTTAAAGAAATGAAACGCTCCCTGTTTCTGTTAATAAAGTGCACATATTTAGTAAGTCAGATTTTAAACCATGTCAGAGACCAAAATGTGTCATTCCCTTAACTTGCATCATTTTTTTTTTTTATCCAAACATCGTTTTTGCAATTATTTAACGCCGTGCCACCGTCATGACGTGTTCCATCATTGCAACTTCCCCCTACCCCCCTGCTAAAGACAAAAGAGTGACACCGACACGATGATTTGTCAAAGGTTTAACATGCATAAAGTGCTCAGAGGTTTATTTTCAGGTTAAGCTAAGCTAGCTGCTGGGGCTCGCTGTAGTAATATTACAGTGCACACAGTTTTTTCTGTGTACCGTAGGCTGTTTCACTCAGGTTATATTTGGTTAAATGCACAGCTTTGTAACTTCATTTTATACAGATACGGAGATAGCACATGTTCACACACACACACACACACACACACACACACACACACACACACACACACACCATTTTTCACTATTTTTAAAATTAAATAATATTTGTGCATTTTTTTTACCATAATCTTGTATTATAATAATGTTTTTCTGTCTGCCTCAGGTTTCTGTTATGCCAAAAGATGAGTTCTTCCACTACACACCAAAAGATGGAGAGGAGGTTTTCATCATAGATGCTGACTTCGAGCCACTGCAGTTAAAAACAATAACCAAGGAGGGGATTTTGACCATGGATGTTAGTATCAAATCCTGGTAGAATTTATAAATGTTTAAGAATTAAACAGGTTCTCCTTGACAAACAGTTGATATTTCGACAGATCAACAGTGTGCTTCAAATTCAAACTACATGTATTTTTAGAGTCAAGTTACATACATATATACTTCAAAACTCCACCACTGTTGTATTGCAAATAATCACCATTCTAATCATGGCATATGGGTTTTCACCGCACTGTTGTCACACGTGTGTACCATGAAACAGACACATGGATAAATTCTAGTTTAAGATAAATAAATGAGAGGGGATTTAGTCTGGTGGTTAAGGCATCCAACTTTAGATCCTGAGCTGTCTGGTTCGAATCACATGCAAACGCGTTCACTGTGCCTGCCTTTGTGTATGCTTGCACGCAGAATCTCCCATCCCATGTTAAAAATCCCATCCCATATGGGAGTGGCTGCGAGGTGGAAAACGACCACACAATATGCATGCAGGAAAAAGAAAGAAATGGGATGGTTCCATATGCTGGGTGTCCGAAACATCTGCTGGACAAGCTACAAAAAGTCCAAAACTCTGCAGCAAAGCTTGTGTTTAGAGTGAGGAGATCTGAGCATGTCACACCCCTCCTCAGAGAACTGCACTGGCTTCCTGTCAGAGCAAGAATTCATTATTAAGTGGCCACTATATGCTATAACTGCATCACTGCCTCCTGCCTCCTGTCCTTCATACCTTTCCTCTCTGCTGCAGCTGTACACACCCTCCAGACAACTCAGATCCTCCGCTGACACCCGCATCCTACGCATTCCACAGTTTAAATCAAACACTAGGTCCGCGAGCATTGCTCTACCACGGTCCAGTCATTTGGAACAGCCTGCCTGACCATGTTCGCCATGCAGAGTCAACGGACTCTTTTAAAGTCGCTTTAAAGTCTCATTTCTTCCAGCAATATTATACAGACTAACTTCTCTGTCACCACTGTTACCATCATTGTCTTTTTGTGATGTTGTGTTAGGATGTATTATAGCTGTGTGTACGTAACGTGTATGTGAGGTGTATTTCATGTGTATGCAATGTGACATATTTCGTTGTTTTTTGGTTTGCATGCTGCTATTGATAGTTCAATACACTTTTGCAGTTTCTGATGCTGATAAAAGAAGTTGCAAAGCTGTATCTTCACTTCGTCCAATATACCTTTTTACCTGTTGTGAGTTGTCTGCAGGAGAATTAAGCACCTGTGTTCTTTTTTAATATCGTATTTCTTCACATAATTATGATTATTTCATTTACTTTCTAGTTTAGAGTTCTCCTTTGTTGTTCTTGTTTTTTTGGCTGGGTTAAGTTTTGTACTAACCATTGTAACATCACTCCATGATCAACTGTCCGTGTCTCTTTCTAACGGGGCTGCACGTGCATCGTATGGTTTAACCCTTAATGAGCCCAAGCCCAACCACCGTGTGCCCGCTATATGATCAGACTGGTTAAAAAGAACACGCTACTGCACACCACTAGGAGCCACTTCAAGCCACTGTTAAGGAAGGCGTGGGCCTTCCCGCTAGGCATGAAACTGCTGCAGATTGCAGTCATAGTGGCTTCTAGTGATCTGAAGATTTCAAGTGAAAATGTGATTTTTGCATGGGTTTTTAAGAGTTAAAAGATGTAGACAAGTTCCTGAGTATTTAGACTGGTTTCTTATAGAAACCTTTAAAACATTTGCATGTGACACAAACACAAGATAATATGTATCCGTCCAGGGCCTTGTTTTTTGGGTTTTTTTTTGGATTGTTGTAGGTATTTTGTCGCTTTCACTTTCTGTAAACACTTGTACCATACATTGATTTTTTTTTTTTTTTCTTTACCTGGAAATATACCCTGTTGTGTTTTACCTTTCATGAGCTTTCCATAGACTTTTGCTGGTGTGTATGTGTGAGCAAATACACAACAGCAGAACCAGAGGATTCTGTTGGCAGCGGGCAACAAAGATTTCTGCACTTCTTTGCTATTCCCATGTCCCCTCAGCTGTAATTGTTCTTGTCCGTGTGGTACATACAGTGACCATGACTTACCCCAGAAATTTCTCTTGTGAAAAGCTTCATTGCCTGAGGATAGGGTTCAGTGCCCATCTAACTTCTTGACTCTATCCAGTCACCTATGCCATTTCCTAGCATTCACCAGTCCTCAAGCTTTCCTGGTGTGATTGTGTGCTGGCAGGTGGCAGCACTGTTCACACACTACCCAGTAAGTTCATCACCTACACTTTCACCGTGATGAGGCAACGTTGCATAAGCTTATATTATATGTATATTAGTTCCTGTTTGGCACAGGTGGACAACATCTGTTACACAGCTGTAGATCTGTGTATACATGTGCAAGTTATCAACAGGTACATGTAATACAAATACTCTGGTTCCTACCCCCCTGCTTTGGAAATGGACAGCCCACAAAATTTGAAATATTAATGGAAAATTTTGTAAATTCAGAAACTTATAAATGCTGAGCTGACCCTTGGCACCACGTGATTGTAATGTGTTCAAGTCCAGTGTGTGAGAGAATGCGTGTGGTTCACATAAGCGTGTGTGCTGGGTTCAGTTTGCAGCGCTTTATTAAGACAATTCAAGAAATTGGAGAAAATGCCCTACACAATACACACTTTATTAATGTTATTATTATGTAGTACATTGTGTAGTTTTCCTGTTACTAAACTTTAGTTGTGCATGGGTGAAGTGGCTCTAGCTTCTGGATACTTTGTGTTTTTGTTTTGTTTTCTTTTGTATTGTTCTTTATTTGTTTTATTTGTTTGTTGTTTTTTTCTGATGTTCGTCAGGGCTTAAAATCTTCCACTTTTCAGTGGATTTCCTCCTCTGGCTTAAAATCTTTCTCCCCTGAAGCACTTAAGACAATGCCAAAATGCACCAAATTGCACAGATTTTAGTCTGATTTTTGAAAAATATGCCGGGAGAGCATGCCCCCAATCACTCGTAGCAAAATGCATCTGCTTTGCGATCATGACTTTGTCACTTCGTCACTAAATGCTACACACAATTTCTCCTTTTGGATCGTGGACCATTTTATTTTAAGCCCTGATTCTATCTTCTTCCAACACATAAAGGCAAGTGAAGTGAAGTATAACACATTTCATTACACACACAAATACATTAAAGTACAGTGGACTTCGGATATAAGAACAGCGCCGGGGCCAGCATTTGCGTGTCCTTATAAGCGAGGTTTCTTATAAGCATACCTCGGATATAAGGTCAGTTGTGCTAGTGTGTGTTCTTATAACCAAGGAAAGAAGAAAATACTGTGGACAACTGTAAAAAGAGTCGTATATCGACCTCTAATGGTCTGTGTGCGTGCGTGCGTGTGTGTGTGTGTGTGTGTGTGTGTGTGTGTGTGTGTGTGTGTGTGTGTGCACGGCAATCTCTTGCTTGTTTAAGCCTTTGCGTCAATGAAGTGGAACTTGCTGGTTGGCTTGATCTCGATGCAATGTAGTTTACTTTTTATGCGTACGCGAAACATAAATTTAATGCAAATAACTCTAGAAGTTATGTAACAATAGCTGTCTTAATGAAAATGAGAGAGAGAGAGAGAGAGACAGACAGACAGACAGACAGAGAGAGAGAGAGAGAGAGAGAGAGAGAGAGTTACGATCACATTTTGACAAAATGACTTTAAAGAATACAAGGATACAAGGAAATTTATTGGCCAAGTTTTCAACAACAACAAAAAACAAGATGGCCAGACATTCAAATGTGTTCCCAGTCTACGGCGTTCGCAGGGGAAAATAACGGTTTTTAACGACCCCTCCCCCTCCCCGCTCCTCGCTCCTCCCCTCCCCACTCCACAAACTCACTGCCACTATCCATCTGTCTCTCTGTCGGGTTGTTAGTGTAAGTGAAGTTCAGAGGCAGAATTCCGTGAAGAAATGTTTCTTGGAAATTCCGGGAAATGAAACGAAACGAAAATGAACCTAGCATAACTTCTACTTTCGGTTCTTATATCCGAGGGGAGGTCGTGTTGGGAACAAGATGGTGTCTTTACAAGCGAGGGTTCCAAAAATAGAATAATCGCAGACTTCCTAGAAATGATCATTCCTACTTGCGGTTCTTATATCCGAGGAAAGTTTGATGTGGGGACCTAGCAAGTGCTGTCCATATAAGCGATGAACCCTATATCAGAGGGTTCTTCTATGCGAGTTTTAATAAGTGATCACAAAGAACAACTTTGGCAGGGACCTGCTTTGGGGTGTCCCTATAAGCGATGGTTCTTATATCGGATGTCCTTATAAGTGGAGTCCACTGTAATAGTTTGCAGATTCCAAAGACAGCATTATGCTGCAGTTGGTTTAGCCCACAATTTATTAAACCTCATTACATTTAAGCAAATGAAAGCGACTTAAAAGGGACAGAAACCACTTAACTTTCACAAAGGACGGCACGGGTCCGAAAATAAGTTTTAAAAAAGTTAAAAGTTTAAAAAGTTGTGAAAGTAGTGGTTTCTGTGCCTTTTATGTCGCTTTTATTTGCGTAACTTATAAACCACTTCGCAGTCATTGCCGTTTCCTTTTCTCATTACATTTAATCAAAATTGACAAGACTGTATACCAGGTAATCAAATTTGGTGTGATTTACATATACATGCATACAATTATATTCACGATACATTTTAATGATGTTATTGAGTGGGAATCATTCTGAAGCTGTACGTACACATGTATTTTGGGGGAGAACATTTGTATAACAGGAGTGATACCTGCTGTGTTGGTTGCCATTATTTTCTTTTTCTTTGATTTGGTTTTTGGCTCACTTGTGTAACAAAGTGAGTCTATGTTATAACCCTCCGTCGTCTGTCTGTGTGTGTGTGTGTGTTTGTGTGTGTGTGTGTCTGTCTGTCTGTCTGTGGGTCTGTGTGTCCGCAGTAAACCTTAACATTGGCATTTTCTCAGAATCTACAAACAGTAGAGACACCAAAATTGGCCTGCTGATAGACAGCCATAAGACCTTTCAAAACATACCATAGTTATTGACCTTGACCTTGGGTCAAGGTCACTATGCTGTCTGGAAATTTTACATTGGCATTTTCTCAGAATCTAGAAAAGCCAGAGACATCAAACTTTGCATGATTATACACATTGACAACACCCTTACTGTCATACATGTATTCAGTGACTTTGAGTCAAGGTCAAGGCCATGCAAGCAGTTTTGCGGAAAACCTTCCAAAACCTTAACATTGGCATTTTCTCAGAAACAATGAATAGTAGAGGCAGCAAACTCGGCAAGCTGATAGTCAACCGTAAGACCATTCAAAACATACCATAATGGTTGACCTTGACCCAAGGTCAAGGTCACTAAAGCTGTCTGTTTGGAAATTTTACATTGGCATTTTCTCAGAATCTAGAAAAGCCAGAGACATCAAACTTTGCATGATGATAAACATTGACAACACATTCACTGACATACCTGTATTCAGTGACTTTGAGTCAAGGTCAAGGCCATACAAGCAGTTTTGCGGAAAACCTTCCAAACATTAACATTGGCATTCTCTCAGAAACAATAAACAGCAGAAGCACCAAACCTGGCTTGCTGATAAACAGCAGTACGACCTTTCAAGAAATACCCTTTTGAAAGACTTTGACTGAAGGTCAAGGTCATCAAAGCTGTCTCATTGGAAATCTAAAATTGCCATTTTCTCGGAATGTAGGGGTACCAGAGGAATCAAACTTTGCATGATGATAGACATTGACAAAACCTGTACCGGCATACTTGTATTCAATTTCCTTTAGTCAAGGTCAAGGCCATTCAACATGTTTTGCGGAGACTTTACGTTAGCATTTTCTTGGAAACAACAAACTGCAGAGGCACCAAACAAAGCACAATGATAGAAAGCAACGAGACCTATGCAGACATACCCATTTGACTGACCTTGACCTTGATTCAAGGTAATTAATACTGTCTTGTGAAATTTTACATTACCATTTGTACAGAAGCTACACAAACTAGAGCTATCAAACTTGGCATTATGATAGTCAATGATAAGCTCTTCACTTACAGATGTCATTTGAATGACCTTGACCCAAGGTCAAGGTCATAGAAGCTGTCCTGGAAAAACTGTTATATTGCAATTTGCCGTTTTCTTAGGAACTATGAACAGAAGAGACACCTTACTTCATGATAGCTAGTGATAAGAGCTTTATAAACATGCTCGTTTGAATGACCTTGACCCATCTCACAAGTGAGCCAAGGAGGCTTTGCTCCTCTAGTTCAACCTTGATCAGAGTAAGGTGATGTCAATGGTATTTTAATTTTTAAAAATATCTACTTGGAAGCAGGAACAGTTTTTTTTTTTTTCCTTTTCTTTTCTTCTGGCCTTACAAACTCAGTGATAGGGAATTCTCTTCAGACAAAGTTTTTGCTTGACATTGTGGCAGATAATTGACAATAAAACTAGAGAAAGAAAAAAAAAAAACCCAAAACAAACAGAAAAAAAAACCCACAACATATAGATTTCCCATAAATATGTTTTTATTTATTTGTTTGTTTGTTGTTTTTTTTCAGTTTGGAGTCAGCAATCCACTGCATGGCCTAAAGAGTTGGCAGACACCACACATGCCCAACGCTATCTTCGGGGCAAAGGAGTTCAGCATTTTCCTACCAGAGGACACAGAAAATGTTGCACTGGGGAAACCATACCACATTCTTCCCCAGAAACCCACGGGAGGATTGCCTGATGCCCCTTCACACCTTTCCAGTGCTCGTTTCTACCCTCCGGCGCCGAAAGAGCAGGACAGCGTTTTGTACAGACTGCTCGGAATGATGCATTCTCGACCATTTGTTGAAATGCGGTTTCCTCCGCGGGGCACGGTGGCTTGCGTTAGGGCATACAACTCAAAGTATCTACATATTGTTTTCAGGTACGGACTGCAGCTGAGCTTTTCATTGCAATGCTTTTCTTGTGTCAGGTAGTGCTTCAGTCTTAGGAGACGTGCACATAGTCCCTTTGGTTTTGTTATAAGTATCTGGTTATAGTGAGCTGTAGGCGACAATGCCACACTGCTCAGGAACTTCTGGAAATAGGAATCATAGAAATGTACAGTCGTGCTTTAGTCGAATTTGCAGGGGAAATTGATTTCTGTTTGATTTATCTGAAGTTTGACTTATCCGTGCAGGCAGATAAGGCCAAATTTCGAAGAGGGTTTCAAGTTAATTTTGTTGCACCCTTTGCCCCCAGAAGTTAACTCTTTGACGACGGAGCGCAATTTCTGACACACGATTTTCTATAGGCTCCTATAGGAAATCGTGTGTCAGAAATTGCGCTCCGTCGTCAAAGAGTTAACGTGATGAATATAAAAACGTGTTTAAACTGTAACTGCATGGAAACTGTATCTCTGTGCAAGTTATGTTGGCAGTTACGCATTAGAAGGGGAAAAAATCTCATAGTGCTTGTGACAGCTTAATAATACTAATAATAATGAGTATTATATAGCTTCAACTTATGTATAGTTTAATTATTGATTATTTTCTTTGAATGATTTTAATGTACTGTTTTATATTTTTATGACCACCACACCCTGATTTCCCCTAAGGGGACAATAAAGATTTATTGAATTTAATTTAATTATCCAAAGTGAAAATGGAAAAATTTTGTTTGCGATAACTGAAGTTTGGCTTATCTGTAGAAAATTTTCTCATACAGAGACTATGTTTGGCTGGGAAAATTTTGTTGCTTCAACTTATCCGAAGTTTGACTGAAGCATGTTTCAGATAAACGTATGGGTCTGCACATGCCTTTATAATTTGCATTGCATTATTGACATACTTCCTTTCTCTCTTGTGTGGTGGAGCTTATTTTCTGCAGCATTTCTTTTTCTTTTCATATTTCATTAGAATGTTAGTACGTACACATTTTATTCTTGTTCATGAAAAACTTGGTTGTTGAACATCCTTCTCAGGATGCATGCAGAGTATCAGCTGAACGAACCACCGACCAACCCATTTTGGTTCACACCGGCTCAGTTTGCTGGTGATCTGGTCATCAGTCGGGATGGTTCCCACATCGCTTACTTCCACATGGAGGTCCCAAATACGAGAAGGCTCAATGTTGGTAGGTGTTGCATCAGGGTTCTTAAAATACTAATGTACATTTAATATGCAGCGCCATCTTAAAGAAAAATGTCTGCTTTGGGACCACTCCACCCCTGGAATTCAGCCAATCGCTGACCCAAGGTCAAGGATATACAAGTTGTCCATGGAAAACTGTAACATTGCAATTTTCTCAGAAACTACAAACACCAGACACGTCACTCCGCATGATGATGGACCTTTACAAACATACTCTTGTGAATGACCTTGACCCATTTCACAAGTGAGCCAATTAGGTTTCTGCCTCTCTAGTTGAAAAGTGTCATCTATGATGTAGTATGAACATGTTTTTCTGTGCTTGTAGATATTGAATGGCTGTCGGGAGGAAGCAGCGAAAACGAGCAGGGCATGGAAGTGGACATCGGCTACATGCCGAAAATGGAGTGGACGATCACCGGTGCCTCACGTCTACCTGCCGAGGAGCAAACGGCTGCTGAAAATCAAAGCCCTGAGGAGCAAGACCTCCGAGGAAAAACACCAGAGGACGTGAAGAAGCCAGATGAATTCCTGTGGGATTCGTTGATAGACCAGGAGTCTGCGCTTCGGTTGATAGAAACTGAATTTTACCCCTTCAAAGTGGTGAGCGCTACTTCAGTGCATTAGAAAAGTCGCTGGAGTTAAATGTTTGTTTCGTGTGTGATTTTAAATGCCAATCTCCCGACAGTTCGATTTCTTTAGAAATCATTATGAGCTGTTTTGGTAGTTTCTAACATCGTAGTACTTTGAGAACCTGCACAGTGATGGCATCTCACAGGTTGACACTGGCCCTACGAAAGCCCATAGAGAAGAAGAACTGTTGAGTGTTGCAGCCAAGTACTCTAAGTAAGGGAGCTTTTCAGCGGTTAGAATAGACGACTCCACTCCCGTCAATCAAACGGGGCGAGCCCCCAGAATTCAGACAGTTGTGTGCCATGGCAGACTTCATTGTCAGACACTGCAAATAGCCTAGGAAAAATACAGAACAACGTAGAACAAATCCGATCCTAACTTTTTATTTACAGCAATCAGTAGAGCACTGGCCCCTTATGCTGCGGCGGATGGAGAAAAAATCCATGGAGACCACCACAGCATAAGGGTCGTGTGCTCTACTGATTTCTGTAATAAAAAGTTAGGATCAAATTTGTTCTATGTTCCCCTATATAAAAAGCCTAAGTATCCCACCCTAAAAGAGGGAAGCACATATGACTGATTTTCCAATACACGGCTGTGTAAAAGGGCAGGGCTTGGGCCTCGGGGCTTTCCCACTGGAGTCGTCTATTGTCACATTGTCACTTGCAGGTGCCCTGTTCTAAAACTTGGGTTTGCTTTTATGAATCCTAATTGGAATATGCACATCAAGCATAATCTTCATCTGAACATTGTGTAACATTTTAAATTGAAAATGTTCTGTATTTACAGGTCACTTACCACAATCTCACAAAAGCTCACCAGTTGTCGAGAGAGCAAAACAAACCCATCCACGCCGTCCTGTTGTGGGGCCCCCTTGACGACCAGAGTTGCTGAGGTACAGCGCGGACTCTCCGCGAAACGTCGCTGGAGGGTCCGCAGGTTATCTCCCTTCTGCAGCAGCGCTTCGTCAGCACCTGGGCTTTGGTGGTTGACTTGCAGGTCTGTTATACGTCAGCACTTACACAGTTAAAACAAATAAAATGAAATGGCATGAAAATAATGCCAGTGAAAACAATAAAAGACACAGCAGTTATGGCGCACATGCACACACACACACACACACACACACACACATGCTTGCACGCACATCCCTCATTACTGCTGCTGAACTGAGAACAAGTGTGTGTTGGCTGCAGTTTTAAAGGCGGGGGACCGAATCCATATTCCGTATGTGGTATTGAGTGACCTCTCTGTGTACATGCGCTCGAGAAGGACGAGAATGACCCAGTGATGAGCGAGTTTGCCAAAACGCTGCTGTCCGAGTATGAGTACCCTGTCGTGATGATGGTCATCGCACCCAACGGGACCGTCGTTCACAAGGTCAACGCCAACGAGTTTTTCGACATGGAGTCTTCCGGGTAAGGATGTTTAATTTTTTTTCTTAATACTTTTTTTTTTTTTTTTTTTTTTGGTGGGGGGGGGGGGGGGTCCTTCATCCAGGGGAAGAAAATTACCGCAGTGCAGCGCCGCACAGCTACATATTTCTGCTCAGGGAGGAAAACTCAAGGACCCAGAAGCTTGACAGAATTGGTCTCATATATCACATATCTATTACAGTGTGATATTCAATTCAATTCAGTTCAATTCAATATAACTTTATTGTCTGTCGATGGCAGAAAATTTTCTTCTGGCTCACACACACACACACACACACACACACACACACACACACACACACACACACACACACACACCCCTACATTAATTTATCTAGACATATAAATCCATACATATTAAACACAGATCCTAAAGTAATGTGTGATGTCCAAGTCTAATACTATGCTACTAAACTAAGAAATCTAAACGAAAAGATGGCAAGGGCATAGCGGACATGACACAGCTGAGGAGTAAGCACAGTTATGAAAATCTCAACAAATAAAATCTATACATACTAGGGACGGGCAGTAAACACAGTCATGAGTTTAAAATAGATACTGCTGAGGGAATGAAAGATTTCTTAAACAAATTTTTCCTCGCTCTCGGTACTCTGTAGCGGCGCCCAGACGGGAGTTCTTGGAACTGATCATGGAGGGGGTGGGTGGGGTCGTTGACAATTGTAGTGGCCTTCCTCCTGACAGCCTTTACATAAAGATCATCTAGAGAGTACTGACCCAGGCCAACTATCTTTCCTGCCACTCTGACTATACGAGACAGCCTTGCTTTGTTCTTGATGCTGAGACTGCCGTACCAGACTACGATGTTAAATGCCAGTACACTTTCAATTAAACTTCTATATACAGTTTGTAAAATTTCAGGACAAACATTAAAAGCTCTCAGTTTTCTAAGGAGGTACAGACGCTGGTTGGCCTTCTTCACGATAAAATCAGTGTTCTGAGTGAAGTCTAGTTTGTTGTCTACTATTGTGCCGAGGTACTTAAACTCAGACACTACCTCCACAGGGTGGTCGTTCACAATGAGAATGATAATGGATATTTATACTCAGTGAGCGCTAAGCGCTTACAAAGTTAAGGAAAATAAAAATAAAAAACTGTACCCAGTGTGGAAATAGTGCCAGAGGGGTCAGTGGAAGAGACGGTTGTGGCGCGCGTGTGTGCGCACACACACACACACACACACAGGGATATCTCTCTGTCAAGCTTATACTAACAACAGTACATGTACTTCACAATGTCCATTGCCTGTAGGATGTAGCAAATCTTGACAGCAGAATACATAGTAGTACATTTTTTTAATCAATCTGCTAAAGTCAGGTATTACTATCCCCCCCCCCCCCCACACACACACACACCTCTGAATTGGAAGAATTTTACGCTCAGTCACACATTTTTCATTGCTTCTCTTTGTGCAGGTTGCAGGGTCAATTACCGTTACAGTACAAACTGTTTCTCAAGGAAGGCCTTCGCAAACTTGAAAGAGGCACAGTTCCTGCCGCATAGTGACATGGTGTGTGTGTGCGCGCGCTCACACACACACACACACACACACACACACACAATTTTTTTTTTTACAGAATATCTCGCAAACCACATGCTGATACTGTGTAAATCAGTTCTGCAAGCATTCCTTTCACAAAAGTGAAGAACTGGTGCAATTTTGTTTTACAATGTATATGAGTTGAGGTTCGGCTTGAAAGTCCTGGCGTGACTGAATGGATATATGCATGCGTTAAATGTACAGCATATTTGATAGCCACTTACATTTCTTTCGTGCCGTGAATATCCCTCAGTAACCAGCAAGTGTCATTATGCCACGACATGCCAGAGAGTGGCACAGATCAATGACGACAGTGCCAGAAAATGGTTTTACCATCGGGCATTGTCTGATGTATCTCTGTGGTTCATCTTTCTCCAGTCGTGCCACGACGAACAGTGGTTTTGGGGGACGATGCAGTGACTGTAGATATGTACTAGTGTATCAGACAGTACTGTAGAGTGTCTATTTAATAAAGCGTTAGACCAGGGTGGCGTACTAGAAGACTGGGTAACGTGACTCATCAAGCCACTGTATGAAGGGACAGGTGAAGACATGATGCTGACAACTACAGGGGCATCACATTATTCAGTTGAATTGTAAGTGTTTACCAGCGTTCTTAATACCAGACTAACCCGGTTTCTTGAAACTAACGGCATTTTGTTAGAGAATCAAGCCGGGTTCAGAAAGGAATATTCTACCATAGATCACATATATGTCCTGAAGGCTCTAATTGATATTTTTGCCAGCCAGAAAATGAAATTATATTGTGCTTTCGTAGATTACCGAAAAGCCTTTGATTCCGCGTGGAGAGCTGGTCTGTGGTACAAGCTAGTCAGGCAACAGATCAAAGGAAAAGTATTGAAAGTCATTATATCTATGTATGATCATATAAAGTCATGTGTTTTAGTCAACGGCAGGAAGTCGGATTTTTTCGGAAGTTTCAAAGGCGTTAGACAGGGGGAGAATCTCTCACCATTTCTGTTCTCTCTTTTTCTTAACGACATGGAAGATTTCTTTGTGAGTACAGGGTTGTGATCCGCTTCGCCTACCCGGCAGCTGCTACAACTGATGATGACGATGTATTGTCACTTTACTTTCAATTGTTCGTTTTGCATTACACAGACGACACAATATTGCTGGCTTACAAAAAGCACTTGATGTATTGTTTTCTTATTGTGAAAAATGGAATCTTGAGGTAAATGTAACAAAGACAAAAGTAGTTGTTTTCAGCGGCTGCAAGTTCAGGACCAATACTTTTGTGTATGGTGATACTGCCTTGGAAAATGTTGATTCATTCCGATATTTAGGTGTAGTTTTACCAGAAATGGCAAGTTTGCTAAATGTAAAAAAGCTGTTTTCATTGTTACTAACAGCCAGGCGACAATACCTACCCCTGCATTTACATCTTGGCTTGTTTGACAAAGTGATTTTACCTGTTCTGTACGGTTGTGAAGTCTGGAGTAATGACAATATTTTCCTTATCGAAAAACTGCAGCTTAAATTCCTTAGGTATATTTTTCGTTTAAGCCGAACCACAATGTCATCACTGGTATATGGGGAAACAGGACATTTCCCTCTTGAAACAACCACTAAAGTCCGCCTGGTCCGATTTTGGGCTAGTATGATCAAATGCAGTGTTGACAAGTTTTCTAAGAAAATGTATTCCCTGATGTTTCTTCTTCACAAACATTCTATTGTTCAGAATGAGTGGCTCACCAGAATCAAGGACAACTTAAAAGTGGTTTTGACTGTGTGTGTGGGAAACACAGACGTTTTCTGGTGTATATTCCCTATGTAGGAACGTCAAGAAAAGGCCTGCAAGATAGTTTTATTCAGAAACGGCGTGAAAGCCTCGAAAACAGTAACAAATGTCCTTTTTACAGAAATTACAAAACAGAGTTTGGACAAAAAAAAAATTCTTTTTGCCTGACATATACGTCATACCATTCATGAAATTTAGATGTAGTAACCACAGGTTAGCGATAGAACAGGGAAGAAGAAACGGCATTCCTAGGGAGGAGAGGCTGTGCACAAAATGTGACATGTGCGTCCTTGGTGACAAGTTGCATTTTATTTTGGGGTGTCCAACGTATCACAACGAGAGAACCCTTATCCTGTCAATTTCCGCAGGCCAATATCTTCATTTAACTTTTGTAGACTGATGTCTTTGAAAACATCACAGAAAAAAATGTACTGAACTTGGCCAAATACATCAAAATTAATAGAATAGTTTAAATGTAAATGTTCCAAACTCTGTGTGTGTGTGTGTGTGTGTGTGTGTGTGTGTGTGTGTGTGTGTGTGTGTGTGTGTGTGTGAAAGCTAATTTTGCTGCTGCCAATGTACAGGTATTAATTTTTGTTGTTGCTTTTGTTGTTTAATATCATTGTTATCCCTTTCACTTTGTCAGTTCCTTCACATCCCGATAGGGGAGAAAGGAATACAATCTTTGGCTTCAGTGTAGTTAGTATTAATTAGTATTAGTTAGTATTAGTGATATTTAGTGTTAGTGTTAATTAGTTCAAGTGTGTTTGTTAGTTACTGTAACTTACAGTAACTATGAGTATAAAGTATTAAACACTACAAAGTGACTAGTCTTTAGTATTGTGGATTTCACACACACACACACACACAGAGCATTGCACAAAGCCCAGCACAGCTCACATACCAGAGAAACATGTGCATCACATATCGTTGTATTCAGTCAAGCATGACGGTGACCGGTGGCGGTATACATGAAAGACAGTAAACCTGTCTTGCCTTCTCTTTTGGTCCAATGGCAGCATGCTTTCTGCATGTTGAGGTGTAGTCACTATACTAGCACTCTCTATCTGATACTGAGTATCAGCTCCATGTACCATTCGAATCACAACCTGCTTCATGAACGGTTCTGCTTTCCTGAACTTGAACCATAACTACAGTACTTCTTCCAAAGATAAGGTATGTAACGTGACCCAGACTATTGTGGTTTTGTATTATTGTAAAGTTCTATAAACTATTTTATGTGTTAGTGTTTTTGCTTTTGCTTGTTTGTTGAAGTTATGTCCCATTTGTTTATGTCCTGAAGAAGGCGTAAGCCGAAACGTCGACCTGTGCCGTCCTTTGTCAAAGTTAAGTGGTTTCTGTCCCTTTTGTGTCGCTTTTATTTATTTTATGTCAAATCAAATCAAATCATCTCGGGCCCGTCCTTTTAAAACCAGAAAATTTTCTTTTGTTGCCCGCTCTGCACAATATAAGTTAGGTTAAGAATATCACATAGAAGTATGCACTGTGATAATTCCGATACTAAATTAAATTAAGCTAAATAATGACATAAATAATAATAATGATAATAATAATAGCATAATTAAAAATAAGTCCATTTAAAGACCGGACTATGACACACAGACACAAACACACGCACACGCACCCAGAGTATACTGTACTTTTCAGAACATGAACATACCGTACATGCCCATAGTCATTGTAAAACAGTAATGAGTATTGTATTTGAATACAGGTCTTTATACTTGTATAACTGACTTATACTAAGTCCTGTGGTTTGGAATTCATCCGTTCCATTTCTTGTAACCGTTATTCTTTGTGTCCTCTGAGTGTTCTGTGGATTCATTTGTCAATGCTATAGTACAAAACTACATGTTTCTTTAATATTATATTTCAGGGTTTCTTCTGCCACTGAAATAAACCTTGGAAAGCCACACCTTCCCTCGGGCGTTGAGTGCACCCCTGTGGTGTGTGAATGTCTGCGTGTTTCATACACCACTCCCGTAACAATGGCGCCGAATGTGTCTCAACGCGAAGGAGGACAGTAAAGATATGTGTAGCTACCATCTACCGGTCTCCTCCAGAACAGACCACACGCTCGTCACTGCAAACTTCTGCAAAGGTGCAGATTCTGCTGAAGTGCCTATATATACCCCACTCCTTGCATCCAGGACGCTGCTTTTGCTTTTGAGAACAGTGTAGCAGGACAGTTGTTGTTGTTGCTGTCAGCTGTTCAGTTGTGGTACGCCCGTCCTCGCTGCTCGTGCACCTGGCACTGCTTGGGCACTGGTGTCAACACTACACTGATCCAGTATCATCAGCATCCTCACTGACTGCACTAGAACTTGTGCCTGCGTCACTGGCAAGAACGTCCATACACTTGCCATCAACGTCTGGTAGAAGGAAGCATCCTGCCCGAGACATGCCCTCGTCACGTCTCCCGGCCGAAAGTTGAGTGCGCGTGCGCTCTACACTGACGTGGTGTGGAGTGAGTGGCTGCGGAACCCTCCGCTGTCAACGTCCTGCTTTGTCCGACACTGGTGGGACCGAGGAGATTCATCATCCATCAAGTGTTGTGACACTTTGCTGTAGATTCTCGGACACGGTACGGGCAAGTGTCGCTTGAACTGCTTGAACTTTTTCCAGTCAGACTACAGTGCACCTGCACCGACCAGTCTGCTGTCAACGAGGTGTCTTCCCTGCTTCAACACCGGTCCCTAGTAGTAAACCAGGCTTGTAAATATCGCCGATAGCACTCTTTTGTCTGAAGAGAGAATGTTCGTCTTTGATTTATTTTAAACAAATTTGTCAAACACAACCAAATGCTTGTACCCAGCACTATGGTTGTACACACCTGTCCAAAGAAACAAACATGTCTGATCTCAGTATCGATTTCCCGCAGACATATGTTTACCAGGGTCCATACAGGTTCACAGTCTAAAAGATTGAAAAATTCATGACTTTTCGAGGCCGGCCACGTCTCTCCTGTTTTCCATGACACCTTCCTCGCCCACTTGCACTGACACAGGCGAGGGTAGAAATTCTGCTTATCCAAGTTATCGCAGTCAGCAAGACCAATCAATGTTCAGAGTTACTCAGAAGGTTAGAGGTTTGTTGGTCACGGTATTTTTTTGGCAATCAGTTCAGTGAGTAATCACCAAGCTGACCGTTTCACTGTCAGTGGGGTCAAAATGGCTTCCATAAAATTCCGCAATTCCATGACTTTTCATGACTTGAGAGATAATTTCATGACTTTCCAGACCTGGAAAAGTTATTTCCAAATTCCATGACGGACCGTCTTTTCCAGGATTCCATGACCTGTATGGACCCTGGTTAACGGTCTGCGCGTTGTCTGATGCTTCAGTGGTGATCCCCCACCACCACAACTGCAAGCCCATCTCGGCGCACTTGTGCTGAATTTGAGGGAAAATATCAGTTTTCTCGTCAGTTCCTCCCGTTCTTCTTCCATTCCCTGAGTAAAAGGGGAGGGGAAAACAAAACCCAAACAAACAAACAAACGCGGAACGTTTGCGGATTTTTCAGCTGCGCCGGCATTTTGAGAAATAATCACTAAGCTAGGGTAAAAGCTGGGGCGCGTTTCTCACGCAATTGCGCTCGCGGGCGCTTGCGGAGGTCGCTCTGCCTCGTTGGGAAACGGCCAATTAGAACAAGGCGCTTTCAAAATGGCGGAATCACGAACACGGTTGTTGGCAAGGTTGAAAAGGAAGAAGAAAACTCTAGTGCTCGCAGCTATCAGTCATCTTTTGAGCGCAGAAGACGACGTTTTTGAGGAGGAGCAATAATTACTGGCTTGGAGCATGATATACCGCTAATATGCATGTTCTGCTCGATGCAAAACGGAGACGTAAGACACCCTTACGTACTCACTTTGACCACTCCTTCCCTACAAACACGCACAACATATCCCTGAATGACTGGCGACCACGGCCCGGTGCAGTTAGCTCAAATTATTTTCGTATACTATTCTGCACAATTACAAGTTGGGACAGAAGGTCTCCATCCACCCGCAAATTCATTTTAAGCCATTTTTTAGTTCCACTTCAACGAGGCCTTCGGTGGGCGCCGCCATCTTTGTTTACATAGAAACTGACTACGTGACCTTTTGTTCGTGGCGAACTTGCTTCAAGTTCAGACTGCGCGCGCGAGCGCCTTTTTCGCACGCCGCGGGCAAGTTGCGTGCAAACGGTTTCATAGCAAAGCGCCCCGTAACGTTTCGGAACGCTCGCCTTAAGAAACGCGGCCCTGGACTAGTGGAGTAATTTGCACACGTTCCGCGTGTGTGTAACGCCAATTGAAATTCATTGTTTACATCGCGCGCGGCGTTGACGGCAGAGTGAAAGCACGGCTAAAGTAACCAGGCGCTGTTCAGGGTAAATCAACGTTTTAGAAACCTACAGGAAAAGGTAAGTGTGGCTTAAATTAGATTAGAGGGAAAATTCTGACAACAGGATATGCTTTCCCGATTTAATTTAGTCAGTCTCTGCCCTCACGTCTAGTTCTGAGCATAAAGTTAAACAGAGCACCATCGATATTCTTTCTACATCAAGATTCTTCAAATAGTTTGATTCTTATTTTGTCAATTCTAAAAACCTCGATAGTCCAATGGTGCGTGACCCAGCACACGAAGGTACACGAAATTTAATCCTGCTCACGTTCGGTGTTATCAAGGACTTTGTGCACTGACTGATCATAGGTCTGTGTTGCGAGCGGGCCGAATATCCGCAAAGCAAACACGGCATCAAATTACTTTCCGCTTGCATAAATATGCGGGCGGGCGGACAGTTTTGCAGATGATGGAAGCAGACGAAGTTGGGAAAATGAACAAACCCAAACGACGTAAAGTCGAAACAGTCACGGCCAACCCGGATCTAAACGGCGACGGGACACAGCAAACGGATGGCAGCATGGAAGGAAGTCGGACAGGCAGTGAGAAACCGGCGAAATCTTTTGCCATTACAGTTCAGGTGCCAAAGTGGCTCTGTTACAGCGGGGTTGTGATATCGGTGCTTGTGGCACTGACGGCCGTTTTGGTGTCGCTGGTCACGCCTGAACGACCAGATTTGTCGGAATGGATGGCAGAGGTGCAAGACCGCGTCGGAAAAGATGGGGTGGCACTGTTCACTGCGTATGACTTGAACCGTGACGGGTACCTGTCAGTGCTGGAGTTTGAGCCCCTGATTCCACACCTTGAAAATTTGACTTCAGTGGTAAGTGCATGGTGATGTGCTAATTGCACGACAGTATAGAATTTACCCCTAATTTGATGTCATTCAGTGACACCCTCCAGCTACGTGTCCATATGGCGGTGCTGTAGCAGTGACGGTGAATCTGATAATAAGAATCATGGAAATGTAGAATGACTGAATCCATAGAAAGGGAGGCAGCAGTACAGTGGCAGTGCCACATGCAGCAGGAACACAGCATGATTTAATTAACATCCAGAGCTATTTGAATTGCTGCTGTACACCCTCTGCACTGGAAAAGGGGTGCGATTTTGGCACCAGCGTAATTTTTTACATGTATGGTAAAGACTTAAAACAATCATTATGTACAGTTAAAAGATTGCTTTTTGTTCAGCTCATCCATCACCAGTTGTGAAATGCGCACAGCCATTCTTCGCCAGAAAATAGGCCCATTCTTTTTGCTGAGCTCACTTTGAAGATGCTGTATTCTTATAGACACTTTCTCATGTGTTAGTGATGAAATAACTTTAATAATGATGATAAATGGCATTTGTAGGGCGCATTTCTTTAGACTAAGAGTAAGACTCAATGCGCCGATCACTCACCGACACTCACGCACATTTTACACAGGTGGACAGACATACACTTGTGAAACTGACTATACAGGAGATTACTGGAAGGCTTTGCGAAATAGGAACGTTTTAAGACTGCTCTTAAAAACAGTGGTCACATATCTCAGATTCTCAGGTAGAGAGTTCCATCAGTTTGGTGAGACAATTTAATCTTAGAGTTAGATAAAACATGACCTAATCCGATACCTGCCCGAAGCTGTTCCGCTTGTGGCTCCATGCCACATGACAACCGCTCCGCCACCATATGGACACATAACTTCAGAGTGGTAAAAGCAGCTTCTCGCTTTAGAGAAATGAAACGCTTCCCCTTTCTGTTAATAAAGTGCACATATTTAGCAAGTAAGATTTTAAACCCTGTCAGAGAGCAAAATTTGTCATTCCCTGAACTTGCATGATCATTTACATACATGTCACATCCAAACAGATTGTTTTTGCAATCATTTAATGTGCCACCACCATGATCTCTCCCAACATGACAGCTTCCTCCAGCGCCCTCCCTCCCCCCCCCCCCCCCCTGCTAACGAAGAAAGAGTGACACCGACACAATGATTTGTCAAAGGTTTAACATGCATAATGTGTTCAGAGGTTTATTTTCAGGCTAAGCTCAGTGTTAATCACTTAATGTAATATGAGTCAGCTGCACTAGTGCAGGTACTTGGTAGCTGTG
Source organism: Batillaria attramentaria (assembly GCA_018292915.2). NCBI lineage: Eukaryota > Metazoa > Mollusca > Gastropoda > Batillariidae > Batillaria > Batillaria attramentaria. The sequence goes on from JACVVK020000266.1 coordinate 372,222, forward strand.
GGATAGCTACTGGGGCTCGCTGTAGTGATATTACAGTGCACACAGTTTTTTCTGTGTACCATAGGCTACTTCGCTCAGGTTATATTTGGTAACTTAAATGCACAGCTTTGTAACTTCATTTTATACAGATACTGAAATAGCACATGTTGATACACACACACACACACACACACACACACACACACACACACACACACACACCATAACCATTTTTCACTATGTTTAAAATTAAATAATAATTGTGCATATTTTTACCATAATCTTGTATTATAATAATGCTTTTCTGTCTGCCTCAGGTTTCTGTTATGCCAAAAGATGAGTTCTTCCACTACACACCAAAAGACGGAGAGGAGGTTTTCATCATAGATGCCGACTTCGAGCCACTGCAGTTAGAAACAATGACCAAGGAGGGGATTTTGACCATGGATGTTAGTATCAAATCCTGGTAGAATTTATAAATGTTTAAGAATTAGACAGGTTCTCCTTGACAAACAGTTGATATTTCGACAGATCAACTGTGTGCTTCAAATTCAAACTAAATGTATTTTTAGAGTCAAGTTACATACATTATATATACTTCAAAACTCCACCACTGTTGTATTGCAAATACATGTAATCACCATTTTGATCATGGCCTATGGGTTTTCACCGCACTGTTGTCACACATGTTTGTACCATGAAACAGACACACACATATATATATATATATATAATATATATATATATATATATATATGTATAAATTCTAGTTTGAGATAAATAAATGAGAGGGGATTTAGTCTAGTGGTTAAGGCATCCAACTTTGGATCCTGAGCTGTCTGGTTCGAATCACATGCAGACGCGTTCACTGTGCCTGCCTTTGTGTATGCTTGCACGCAGAATCTCCCATCCCATGTTAAAAATCCCATCCCATATGGGAGTGGCTGCGAGGTGGAAAACAACCACACAATATGCCTGCAGGAAAAAGAAAGAAGTGGGATGGTTCCATATTATGGCAAGGGGAGGAGGGATTTCCCGTTACCATGGTAGTGGGATAATAATAGCATTAAATTTAATACAATGTACATGTATGTAATAATAAATGTAGAAGAAACATTTCTTACACCAATTCATGGTCATGGGCAATCTCTATGAGAGGATTTTCTTGTAAAATAAAACAGTAAAACTGTCAAGAATTCATGTTTCAACAGAAAGAAAACAAAATCAAACTTAAAAAGGGCTAATTGTAACAGGTAAAGTTTTTCACGCTGTGCGCCCGGTACATTGTAGCTGCAGCTGCTGCCTGCACTAGTATCAGTGTTTAGTTTGCAGCAGAAACACACAGGGTACATCTGTATGGATGAAGATTTTCAAGGCTCACTGTATGATGTGGGGCGGTTGGTGGTCTAGTGGTTAAGACTTCGTTACCAATGCAAGATGTCGTGTTCGAGTCCCACTCAGGGTGAAGAATTTTTCCTTCTTGTGTGTGGCACCGGGCTGACTGTCAGGGGTTTTCTCCGGGTGCTCCGACTTCCTCCCCCTCTGCTTTGGAAATGTTCAGCCCACAAAATTAAAAAATAAATGCAGTTCTAAAATTCTGAAATTTAAATTGCTGATCTGGCCCTTCGCACCACGTGATTGTAATGTGTTCATGTCCAGTGTGCGAGAGAATGCGTGTGATTCACGTGGGCGTGCATGTTAAGTTTAACTCCCGGCGCTTTGAGCCAAATATTTGGGAAAATATTATTATATGATGATAGGTTTGCAAGTTATATTTTTTAAAAACCTGTTCCTGTTTGCGTGGCTTGTGTTATAAGTTTGAAGGCCATATTTTTTTAACTACATCCTTGTTGCTACAGAAGGGTAGTGCATCCTAAAGCTGTGAAATATTGATTTCTTGCACTAACTGCGCTGCATACATGTTGCACATATGTTGCATACAGCCTTCAGTGTGATGTCCCATGGCTAGTTCCTGTTTGAATGGTCGTATCCCGGCTGGGGCCAAATATTTGTGCTGGCTTTTTCATCGGTGCCCTATCTTTGATATCACCCGTATGTGGTGGAAAAGGCCGTTAAAGCCCCCAAACACCCACCCACCCCTGTTTGAATGGATGGATGATATTTATGTTGAACTAACACGCAGTGAGTGTGATCTTTCAAATTACTCTCTGCTGGATTATGAGCTTGTGTGAGTGTGTAGAATCAGCAGTGATGCAGCGTTGCAGCTTTGAAATCAACAACTCTTTGTTTCCACCTTCTGTCGCCGCATTTTCAAACTTAAAATATCTTTCTGTTTCCCCTGAAATAATAAAGCTATTGTTTAAGTGGCACTTAGTTGTGCAGCATGACAACCCAAAACTCTCAGTCCAACCCTTGTCTTTCATTTTGTTTTATGTTCTTTATTCCTCTCAGTTCTTCTCCTTCTTTCGGTTTTTGTTGTTGGTGGTGTTGTTTTGTTGTTGTTGTTTTGATGGTTTTTTTTTTTTTTTTTTTTTGCATGCTGCTGTTGATAGTTTGATACACTTTTGCAGTTTCTGACGCTGATAAAAGAAGTTGCAAGGCTGTATCTTCACTTCATCCGATATACCTTTTTACCTGTTGTGAGTTGTCTGCAGGAGAATTAAGCACCTGTTCTTTTTTAATATATCGTATTTCTGCACATAATTATGATTATTTCATTTATTTTCTAGTTTAGAGTTCTCCTTTGTTCTTGTTTTTTGGCGGGGTTAAGGTTTGAACTAACCGTTGTAACATCACTCCATGATACGAACTGTCCGTGTCTCTAACGGGGCTGCACGTGCATCGTATGGTTTAACCCTTAATGAGCCCAAGCCCAACCACCGTGTGCCCGCTATATGATCAGACTGGTTAAAAAGAACACGCTACTGCACACCACTAGGAGCCACTTCAAGCCACTGTTAAGCAAGGCGTGGGCCTTCCCGCTAGGCATGAAACTGCTGCAGATTGCAGTCATTGTGGCTTCTAGTGGTCTGAAGATTTCAAGTGAAAATGTGATCTTTGTTTGGGTTTTTAAGCGTTTTAAGGATGTAGACAAGTTCCTGAGTATTTAGGCTGGTTTCTTATAGAAACCTTTAAAACATTTGCATGTGACACAAACACAAGATACCATGTATCTGTCCAGAGTTTTTTCCTTTTTTTTCTGTTTTTTTTTTTTTTTTTTTTATTGTTGTAGGTATTTTGTTGCTTTCACTTTCTGTAAAAACTTGTACCATACATTGATTTTTTTCTTTACCTGGAAATTTACCCTGTTGTGTTTTACCTTTCGTAAACTTTCCGCAGACAGTATATATATCCCTCTGTCCTAATTTCTGGGGGAGCGAGGATAGCCGAATGGTAGAGCATTAAATTTTCAGATTTTTTTGTCCACCGGCTGTAGGTAAAGTACTTTGACAGAAACTGAGAAAGCTTTGATTGGTGCTGTAACTCTCTTATAGGCTGATTCCAAAGCCCCGCCTGTTCACTCTGCCGTTTATCAGCATAACGCACTACGTCCGTGACATCATTGTATGGGAAAAAGGGGGTGATTTCAAGATAAAAGAGACTGATGTAACGGTCTTTTGCCTCAAAATGACATCAGTGGACACACTGCTTTCTGTCCATGTTTCAGTCATGTCAAACTAGATGTAGTTCTCTTATAGTGTCTGGTAAAAAGTTTGCCAGACCATAGCATGTGTTGTACTCATTATGCCGCAGGACGTGACTGAACTCCGGTGGCTTGACCCTTTTGGTTGACAGAAGTGGACTTGTCCATTGTGATATACATGCTATGTATTAATATTGTCAACACACTTGTGTGCTTTCTTGGTGACTGTTTGACTTGGAAATAACGGTGGTGAACTACTGAAACCCATTTCTTCTGCTGACTCTGCAGTATATCTTAAACAGAATTTGCTAATTATTAATACTAACAGGAACCCATTTGAACATGAGTAGTATTGGCAAGTGGAAGCAAACTTTCGCTGGTGTGTATGTGTGAGTAAATACACAACAGCAGAACCAGAGGATTCTGTTGGCAGTGGGCAACAAAGATTTCTGCATTTCTCTGCCATTCCCATGCCTTGGGAAGTTTGCAAAATGTCCCCTCAGCTGTAATTGTTGTTGTCCGTGTGGTACATACAATGACCATGACTTTCCCCATAAATTTCTCTTGTGAAAAGCTTCATTGCCTAAGGATAGGGTTCAGTGCCCATCTAACTTCTTGACTCTATCCAGTCACTTATGCCATTTCCTAGCATTCACCAATCCTCAAGCTTTCCTGGTGTGATTGTGTGCTGGCAGGTGGCAGCACTGTTCACACACTACCCAGTAAGTTTATCACCTACACAGACAGCTTTCACCGTGATAAGGCAATGTTGTATATGTACCCAAGTATATTAGATCCTGTTTGGCACAAGTGGAAAACATCTGTCACACAGATGTAGATCTGTATATGCACAAGTTATCAACAGGTACATGTAATACAAATACTCTGAGCCCCTCTGCTTTGGAAATGTTCATCCCACAAATGGAATTGTAAATTCTGAAACTTATAAATGCTGAGCTGACCCTTCGCACCACATGATTGTAATTGTTCAAGTCCAGTGTGTGAGAGAATGGGTGTGGTTCACATAAGCGTGTGTGCTGGGTTCAGTGTGCAGCGCTTTATTAAGACAATTCAAGAAATTGGAGAAAATGCCTACACAATACACAGTTATTAATGTTATTATTATGTAGTACATTGTGTAGTTTTCCTGTTACTAAACCTTACTTGTGCATGGGTGAAGTGGCTCTAGCTTCTGGATACTTTGTGTTTTTGTTTTGTTTTCTTTTGTATTGTTCTTTATTTGTTTTATTTGTTTGTTTTTCTGATGTTCGTCAGGGCTTAAAATCTTCCACTTTACAGTGGATTTCCTCCTTTGGCTTAAAATCTTTCTCCCCTGAAGCACTTAAGACCATGCCAAAACGCACCAACTTGCACAGATTTTAGTCTGATTTTTGAAAAAATATGCCGGGAGAGCATGCCCCCAATCACTCCTATCAAAATGTATTGCTTTGCGATCATGACTTTGTCACTTCGTCACTAAATGCTACACACATTTTCTCCTTTTGGATCGTGGACCATTTTATTTTAAGCCCTGATTCTATCTTCTTCCAACACATAAAGGCAAGTGTAGTGAAGTATAACACATTACATTACACACACAAATACATTAAGTAATAGTTTGAAGATTCCAAAGACAGCATTATGCTGCAGTTGGTTTAGCCCACAATTTATTAAACCTCATTACATTTAAGCAAATAAAAGCGACATAAAAGGGACAGAAACCACTTAACTTTCACAAAGGACGGCACGGGTAAAAAAAAAGGTGTAAAAAAAGTTAAAAGTTTAAAAAGTTGTGAAAGTTAAGTGGTTTCTGTCCCTTTTATGTCGCTTCTATTTGCTTAACTTATAACCACTTCGCAGTCATTACCGTTTCCTTTTCTCATTACATTTCATCAAAATTGACGAGATTGTATACCAGGTAATCAAATTTGGTGTGATTTACATCTACATACATATATTCACGGCACATTATGGATGTTATTGAGTGGGAATCATGCTGAAGCTGTACGTACACATGTATTTTAGGGGAGAAAATTTGTATAACAGGAGTGATACCTGCTGTGTTGGTTGCTATTTAGTATTATTTTTTTTCTTTGATTTGGTTTTTCAACCTTGATCAGTGTCAGGTGATGTCAATGGTAGTGTTAAATTTTAAAAAGATCTACTTGGAAGCAGGAACAGGTTTTTTTGTTTTTTTTTTCCTTTTCTTCTGTCCTTACAAACTCAGTGATAGGGAATTCTCTTCAGACAAAGTTTTTGCTTGACATTGTGGCAGATAATTGACGATAGAAAACTAGAGAAAGAACAAAAACAAAACCAAAAAAAGCCATGACATACAGATTTCCAATATGTTTTTACACTATTTATTTGTTTTTTTCAGTTCGGAGCCAGCAATCCCCTGTATGGCCTAAAAAGTTGGCAGACACCACACATGCCCAACGCTGTCTTCGGGGCGATGGAGTTCAGCATTTTCCTACCAAAGGACACAGAAAATGTTGCGCTGGGGAAACCATACCACATTCTTCCCCAGAAACCCACGGGAGGATTGTTTGATGCCCCTTCACACCTTTCCAGTGCTCGTTTCTACCCTCCGGCGCCGAAAGAGCAGGACAGCGTTTTGTACAGACTGCTCGGAATGATGCACTCTCGACCGTTTGTCGAGATGCGGTTTCCTCCACGGGGCACGGTGGCTTGCGTTAGGGCATACAACTCAAAGTATCTACATATTGTTTTCAGGTACAGACTGCAGCTGAGCTTTCCATTGCAATGCTTTTCTTGTGTCAGGTGGTGCAACAGTGTTAGGAGACGTGCACATAGTGCCTTGGGTTTTGTTGTATCTGGTTATAGTGTGCTTTAGGCGACAATGCCACACTGCTCAGGAACTTCTTGAAATAGGAATCATAGAAATGTACCGTCATGCTTAAGTCGAATTTGCAGGGGAAATTGATTTCTGTTTGATTTATCTGAAGTTTGGCTTATCTGTGCAGGCGGATACGGTTGAATTTCGAAGAGGGTTTCGGTTTAATTTTGTTGCACCCTTCGCCCCCAGAAATTAACGTGATGAATATAAAACGTGTTTAAACTGTAACTGCATGGAAACTGTATCTCTGTGCAAGTTATGTTGGCAGTTACACATCAGAAGGGGAAAAATCTCATAGTGCTTGTGACAGCTTCAACTTATGTATGGTTTGATTATTGATTATTTTGTTTGAATGATTTTAATGTACTGTTTTATGTTTTTATGACCACCACACCCTAATTTCCCCTAAGGGGACAATAACGATTTATTGAATTGAATTATCCGAAGTGAAAATGGAAAAATTTTGTTTGCGATAACTGAAGTCTGACTTATCTGTAGAAAATTTTGTCATACAAAGACCAAGTTTGGCTGGGAAAATTTTTTTGCTTCAACTTATCCGAAGTTTGACTGAAGCATGTTTCAGATAAACGTATGGGTCTGTACACGCCTTTATAATTTGCATTGCATTATTGACATACTTCCTTTCTCTCTTGTGTGGTGGAGCTTATTTTTGCAGCATTTCTGTCTTTTTCTTTTCATATTTCATTAGTATGATAGTACGTACACATTTTATCCTTGTTCATGAAAAACTTGGTTGATGAACATCCTTCTCAGGATGCATGCAGAGTATCAGCTGAACGAACCACCGACCAACCCATTTTGGTTCACACCGGCTCAGTTTGCTGGCGATCTGGTCATCAGTCGGGATGGTTCCCACATCGCTTACTTCCACATGGAGGTCCCAAATACGAGAAGGCTCAATGTTGGTAGGTGTTGCATCAGTGTTCTTAAAATAATAATGTCCATTTGATATGCACCAACATTGAAGAAAAATGTCTGCTAATGGATGACTCCACTCCTAGAATTCAGCCAATCGCTGACTCTAGGTCAAGGCCATACAAGTTGCCCCTGGAAAACTGTAACATTGCAACTTTCTCAGAAACTACAAACACCAGACACGTAACTCGGCATGATGATGGACCTTGAATGACCTTGTGAATGACCTTGACCCATTTCACAAGTGAGCCAATTGGGTGTCTGCCTCTCTAGTTGAAAAGTGTCATCTATGATGTAGTATGAACATGTTTTTCTGTGCTTGTAGATATGGAATGGCTGTCGGGAGGAAGCAGCGAAAACGATCAGGGCATGGAAGTGGACATCGGCTACATGCCGAAAATGGAGTGGACGATCACCGGTGCCTCACATCTACCTGCCGAGGGGCAATCGGCCTCTGAAAATAAAAACCCTGAGGAACAAGACCTCCAAGAAAAAGCACCAGAGGACCTGAAGAAGCCAGACGAATTCCTGTGGGATTCGTTGATAGACCAGGAGTCTGCGCTTCGGTTGATAGAAACTGAATTTTACCCCTTCAAAGTGGTAAGCGCTACATTAGTGCATTGTAAAAGTCGTCCGAGTTACATGTTTGTGTCTTGTGTTTTGTGTGTGATTTTAAATGCCAATCTCCCAACAGTTCGATTTCTTTAGAAATCATTATGAGCTGTTTTGGTAGTGTCTAACATCGTAGTACTGAAGTGTGCTCCATTCAGAGTTCTGGTAATCACAAAGGTCAGTTATTTCGAGCTTTGCAGGTGCCCTGTTCTAAAACTTGGGTTTGCTTTTGTGAATCCTAATTGGAATATGCACATCGAGCATAATCTTCATCTGAACATTGTGTAACATTTTAAGTTGAAAATGTTCTGTATGTACAGGTCACTTACCACAATCTCACGAAAGCTCACCAGTTGTCGAGAGAGCAAAACAAACCCATTCACGCCGTCCTGTTGTGGGGCGCCCTTGACGACCAGAGTTGCTGAGGTTCAGCGCGGACTCTCCGCGACACGTCGCTGGAGGGTCCGCAGGTTATCTCCCTTCTGCAGCAGCGCTTCGTCAGCACCTGGGCTTTGGTGGTTGACTTGCAGGTCTGTTATACGTCAGCTCTGTGTGTGTGTGTGTGTGTGTGTGTGTGTGTGTGTGTGTGCCTGGGCTTTGGTGGTTGACTTGCAGGTCAGTTATACGTCAGCTCTGTGTGTGTGTGGGTGTGTGTGTGTGTGTGTGTGTGTGTGTGTGTGTGCCTGGGCTTTGGTGGTTGACTTGCAGGTCAGTTATACGTCAGCTCTGTGTGTGTGTGGGTGTGTGTGTGTGTGTGTGCGCGTGCCTGGGCTTTGGTGGTTGACTTGCAGGTCTGTTATACGTCTGTGTGTGTGTGTGTGTGTGTGTGAGTGTGTTTGTGTGATTGTTGTGGTTTTTTTTTTTTTTTTTAAATTGTTTTGTTTAGTTTTTTTACGAGCATTGCTGACGTTACGCAGTCTGCTCCTTTAGAGGCTAATTTTGCAGTTCTTCAACTACACATATATTATCGATTCATGGTGTGTAAAGAAAATGGCAGAGGCCTGTCTGTACTGTAACGTTTTCAATATATTTCACTGATAGGGAGACCTTTGGATAAGGGCGGGAAAAAGTGAAGGGTGGTGCGTCCAGTGATAATAATATTAATGGATATTTTTGTAGCGCTTATACTGAGCAAACTCTGAGCACTTACACAGTTAAAACAAAATGAAATGGCATGAAAATAATGCCAGTGAAAACAATAAAAGACACAGCAGTTATGACGCACGTGCACACACACACACACACATGCATGCACGCAGGCACGCACTTCTGTCAATCCCTCATTACTGCTGCTGGACTGAGAGTAAGTGTGTGTTGACTGCAGGTTTAAAGGCGGGGGACCGAATCCATATGTCGTATGTGGTAATGAGTGACCTCTCTGTGTACAGGCGCTCGAGAAGGACGAGAATGATCCAGTGATGAGTGAGTTTGCCAAGACGCTGCTGTCCGAGTATGAATTCCCTGTCATGATGATGGTCATCGCACCCAATGGGACCATCGTTCACAAGGTCAACGCCAACGAGTTTCTCGACATGGAGTCCTCCGTGTTTGAAACTGGGTAAGGGTGTTTTTTTTCCTTTAATACTTTTTTTTTATGGGGGGGGGGGGGGGTCTTTCGTTAAGGGGAGATGATTACGGCAGTACAGCGCTACACAGCTGCATATTTCTGCTCGGGGAGGAAAACCAAAGGACCAGAAGCTAGAGAGAATTGGTCTCACATATCACATATCTATCACAGTTTGATATTAATGATAATAATAATGGAGATTTAGTATACTCAGTTAAGAAAAATAAGAAAAACTATGGTGTGGAAATAATGGCAGAGAGGACAACGGAAGACACGGTTGTGGCGTGCGCGCACACAGACACACACACACACACACACACATGCGTGCGCACAGACACACACCCACGTGCGCACACAGACACACTCACACACACACACACAGAGTTCTGACAAACCCTCATTGTTGCAGCTAGGCTCAGAACTGGTTTGTTTTGACTGCTGTTTTCAAGGTGGGGACCGAATCTATGTTACATATCTATTACAGTTTAGTGTCAGTTGGTGTTTGCTGCTTCTAGTTTCTACTGAAACCAAGGTTGATAACTTAGTGCAGACACACACACGTGCAGGCGTGTGCATGCATGCTCGCGCGCGCACGCACACACACATGCACGCACGCGCACACAGAGGGGTCCCTCTCTGTCAAGCTTATACTAAAAACAGTACTTCACAATGTCCATTGCCTGTCAGATCCAGCAAATCTTGATAGCAGAATACATGTAGTTTTTTTTTTTTTTTAATGAATCTGCAAAACTCAGGTATTACTATTTATTGCCCCCCCTCTCCCCCAACTGGAAGGTTTCTACACTCAGTCACACATTTTTCATTGCTTCTCTCTGTGCAGGTTGCAGAATCCATCCTCGTTCCAGTACGAACAGTTTCTCAAGGAGGGTCTTCGCAAACTTGAAGGAGAATCACTTCCTGCCGCATAGTGACTCGGTGCGCACACACACACAAACACAACCACACACACACACACACACACACACACACACACACACACTCTTTTTCACAGAATATCTCACAGACCACATGCTGAAACTGTGTAAATTATTGCTGCAAGCATTCCTTTCACAAAAGTGAAAAACTGGTGCAATTTTGTTTTACAATGTATACGAGTTGAGGTTCGGCTTGAAAGTCTTGGTAAACCAGATGGATATATGCATGTGTTAAATGTATATCATTCAAAAGATGACAGAATTGAAAAGATGGCAAGCCTTGCATGTGCTCGGTGTTGGAAATTCACACGACCGAGATGCAATAATCAGCAGTGTCTGTGACTGATACGGTCAGCTTTCCATATGCAATAATGTATCGTAAAATTGTGACTTGCTCAGACATGTATGCTATTATCTGTTGACTGTGTCAGTGCATCAGTGCCATTAGTTATCAGACTGAAAAAAAAAAGCATTTTCAGTTGTATTTTTACAAGATGTTCTGTATGTCTTCCTTATGAATTGCATTTTTGTAGTCCCATTTTTTTGGTCGGTGGAGTAATATATAGTTGGTTCGTCTACATCAAACATAGAGTGTTTTCTGAAGCAGACGAGTATCTGCAGTAAAGTGTTATTTGATAGCCACTTACATTTCTTTCGTGCCGTGAATATCCCTCAGTAACCAGCAAGTGTCATTATGCCACGACATGCCAGAGAGTGGCACAGATCAATGACGACAGTGCCATAAAATGGTTTTGCCATCAGGCATTGTCTGATGTATCTCTGTGGTTCATCTTTCTCCAGTCGTGCCATAATGAACAGTGGTTTTGGGGGACGATGCAGTGACTGTAGATTATGTACTGGTATCTTAACCAACTGCTGTTCACTGTTATAGTTATATATATTTACCTTTTCTGGGTGACAGGGTTTTGTACCCCCAATGTTTTGGGGTTTTCTTTTTCAAGTGTGTCCCGCTTCAGAATTTTTTAGCTGCCTTATTTGATAATCTTTATATAATTTATGTAACCCAAAACAAAACAAAAGTCGAATGTGTGTAGTCATTACATTGAGAATCTGATATTCTGTTCAAGTTTTGATGTACATATAATTGATTTTGTATGTGTGATTGGTATTGTTGACATGTACGGAAAACCAAAACAGTAATGATAATTTTACACAAAAGTGTATGGGAATCTCTTTTTTTAGTTTGACTTTCCATTCAGCGCTTTGTGCACTTCAAACAGCAGTCTTTGGGGAACTTCACAAATCCTATAAAAATTGGTTAAATTTGAGGACAAAATAGTTTGTTGTTTCTCTGCGTAAATTGCAGGACACCCTAACGACTGCTAATAGTATCCAATTTTTGTGGCCGTCCACTTGTCACGTTTCCTGGTGGCATCATGTTTTGTTCAGCTTTCGTTTTTTTTCAGCTTGTAAACGTCCTTTTTTTTTTTTTTTTAAATTGTGTATGCTTTGGATGGTGGTGTTACCCTTCCCCGCACTTGGTGTCAAAACTCAGGTTGAACACTTCCTGGGTTGCTAGTTGCTGGAAGATTTGCAGAATGGTTGTCCATATTCACCTGAACACTGCAATTCCCAGTGTCCAGAATTGTGGTTAAGTGTTGTGATTTGTGTCTCCTGTGATACATGTATTATTCAGATTTTATTTCAGCAGCATTTTCGTATGCTCATTACATGCAAGCGTTCCCCTGTGTGTGTGTTCAAAGTGAGTAATTATTACAGAGTAATGTAGCATTTGTGACGCTGCATGTTAAAGCAGGGCTAGAGTCGCTGGGAACCGTTTTGAGCTAGATAGTGAAAAGGTCACCGGATACATGACCACTGTTTCTCACAACTTCAAACAATTATAGCTCAACATCTAGCACACCTTTTTTTTTTTTTTTAATTCCCCCACTTTTCACCAGCTCCAGCAGTGTTCCTCCCAGGTCATGGATGGAATCCATAGTGCTCGGAAGCTTGGACAATTTTTGACTGCATGCTTGCATGATGATGGAAATGAGGATGCTATGGAGGTCCATGTGGTTTGGGACTGCGGGACAGGGCCGCATTCCGTGCTTCCTGTCATAAATATCACGGCATTACCCAGGCCTGGGAACTACGGCATCTGCAGTGCCGGCCGTGTAATCAACCACATCATATGTCATACCAAGGGAAGCAACCCCAAAGTCGCACCCGTGAAGTGGGCGGGTCTCGGCTGTGTGGCAACAGCCTCCCCACTGGGCCCGTAGCACACCCGCTCTGGGTAGGAGCCGACCTGGGTAGGAAAAATCCTGTTTGCCTCGGCTGGAACTCGAACTGGGGTCTCCGAAGTGCTAACCACTACACTACAGGGGCCGGTAACCACTATCAGACTTTGTTTCCGCAAAATGAATAATTCAGATATGATATTTTGACACTTTAGCCATGTTTTCACATTTGGCGTCACATTTTGTCGGATTTATTACAATAATTATATGTTACGGTGATTTTTTGGTGAAAGGCTTTGGATGGGACGCAACGCGTAATATAGGCTTTATCCCAGCGCACAGACATGTGAAGTGAAGTGAACAGTACCGTTAGCCCTTCCCCTCAAAGTCCTGTTTGGAACCACTTTGACGTTGACACAACACAATTCAATTCAAATCACTCTACTCTTGCATTAAACCTTAGTCAAGAATTTCATCTATTCCCCCCCCCCCCCCCCAACACACACACGCACACAAACACACAAACACACACACACGCACACGCACACTCACTCACACTCAAACACACACACACACACACACACACACACACACACACACTGATACACACACGCACACACGCACACACACACACACACACACACTGAGACACACACACACACACTGACACGCACACACACACACAGACACACACACACACACACTGACACACACACACACACACACACAAGCCCTGCTTCCTTATCCAGAACACACACACACACACACACAATGACAAAAGGCTAGGATTTGTACGTAAACACACTCTGTCTTCACAACCCGTTCAGTGCTGATGTTACCGTTTTTGATGTTTACATGTGTTGTATCAAGAGGAAAGATGTATGGATGTGGGTAATGCTGCAGGGATGACAAATATGTTTTCTGTTACGATTGCTCATTACTCTTTGAGTTTGTACAGATTTTTATGAACTATATGTACAACATATCCCATTTGAAATAAAGATTATACACTATCATGAACGCAGAGATGCTGCTGTGTGTGTGTGTTTGTGTGGTCGCTGTTATTTGGCTATGTATACTTAATAATAATAATAATGAGTAATGTATAGGCGCTTTACACAATTTCCTGAATCGGCTCAAAGCGCCGTGAACTGAACCCAACACGCACGCTCACGTGAATCACACGCATTCTCTCACACACTGGACATAAACACATTACAATCACGTGGTGCGAAGGGTCAGCTCAGCTATTTAAATTTCGGAATTTAAAATTGCATTTATTTTTTTAAATTTGGTGGGCTGAACATTTCCAAAGCAGAGGGGGAGGAAGCCGGAGTACCCGGAGAGAACCCCCCGACGATCGGCCCGAATGAACGGTGCCACATACGAGAAGGAAAAATTCTTTGCCCCGAGTGGGACTCGAACCCCCCACCTCTCGCATTGGTGACAAGTCTCTTAACCACTAGACCACCGACCGCCCCAACTTTCACTTTCACTGCACGCGAACGTCGCGTCAGTGACGAGGCACCGTGGTAACCAGATTATGTCCATATCAAAGTGTTCCCTTTTGCACCGTACAGTGTCTTCAATAAGAGAATAAAACCCTGTGTGTGTGTGTGTGTGCGCGCGCGCGCGCGCGCGTGTGTGTGTGTGTGCGGGTGCGTGCGTGTGTGTGTGTGTGCAGAATCTTAATGTATTGCATTGTCATTGTTACGTTTTGAGCAGACATTCAATTTCCTCATGAGGGACGAATAAAATCTTGAATCTCAGACCCCGGGGGCGCTTGACCTTGAGGCGTTTGTCCCGCGTGCTTCACCGGCAAAACCCATCCCGATAACCACACACATACATCATTATACCATACCTGTACACGTCTCACACTCTATGGGCACGAAGGTCCAGGTTTTCTTTGTCCTGTCCTTGTCTTTGTCTTATCTCTGCCGGGAACCTGAGCCCTGCGCGTGTCACTAGCTTACAGCAGAGACAATTGTAATATGGGAGGCAGGGTGGGGATGGGTTGGTGTTCAGGAGTTTAACGTCCTTTTCCACCACGTAAGTGTGAGGCAGGAAACCGTGGGGAATCATTAGGCATGTTCAGTAGGACTTCGTAAGGGGGACTTCGCCGAGCATCGTAACCCTTTTACATGTAAATGACGCTCACACGGCAGAGGCTGCGATCGGCTAACGCACTGCGATTAAACAAATAAAAGCGACACAAAAGGGACAGAAACCACTTAACTTTCACAAAGGACGGCACAGGTCAACGTCTCGGCTTTCGCCTTCTTCAGGACATAAACAAATGGGACATAACTTCAACAAACAAACAAAAGGTAACTCTGCGGACGTACTGACATACACGGCACTGCGATTAGCTAACGGTACCCGTAACGTGCCTAATTTACAAGTAAATGGGTTACACTGCTCAGCGACGTCCTCTTTTCGAATCGCTGTTGGAAATGAAAACAAATAAAGAGTGGGTGGGTGGGTGTTTGAGGGTTTAACGTCCTTTTCCACCATATACGGGTGATATCAAAGACGGGGCAACGATGAAAAAGCCAGCACAAATATTTGGCCCCAGCCGGGATACGAACTCACGACCCCGGCTTTAGACGAGCATTAGAAGTCCAACGCTCTACCATTCGCCACCCCCGGCTCCCCGAAAACAAATAAAGGTGGTACAACACCTTCGTCTACTGTGTGTGGCCATTAACAATGCACTCCAAAGAAAGCAAAGGTTTCAATTTTGTTTTTATTACTTCGCTAGGGTAACGTCGTCTTCCTTTGAAAGGACCTTAGACACATACTGTTCAATAATGAATTACGCATATTATCATAAAAGTATTGTCATTATTAAGGCATTTCTTCGCATGAAATATTCATTCACACACCGAGCGTCATCGTGGATTTACACATGGGGCAACGCCGACCCCACAAGGCAGAATACTAGTCCATGCAATACACAATTTACTGGTCACAGGAACGGAAGTCGCAGTCCAAGGCCATTGACTGAAGCATCGTTATGCATGTCAGCTCTTTGACTTTGCACGTTTAAAGTGCCATAGTTTTGTACGACCATCATATTTTCTCTTACCACCTGATGAAAAGTTTGCTGGAGCCGAACTGCAGCCGTTCAGTTCTATATGAGGTTTGTGGCCGTAGTCATAGTCATAACCATGGGAGTTGGTGTCTTTGTAAATGACGTCACTTTGTGATGACGTGTTGTCTCTGCTACTGTACACGTCATGCTGTCTGACCGGTTCGTACCTCATCCTCTCTTGGTCTCTGACCGATTCATACCTCATGCGTTCCTGGTCTCTGATACACTCGTACCTCATTCGGTCTTGGTCTGTAATTGACTCGTATCTGAGTCTGTCTTGGTCTCTGACTGACTCAAACCTGTTCTGGTGGCTCTCTGATTCATCCGCATCTTTGTCGTCTGCTCGGCTCTCCTCAGGTTTGTGGCCCGGTTTCCACTCGGCCTTGAGGAACAGGTGTGTGAGGCGGACGATCAGCTCAATGAGTTCCATGACGGTGAGCACGGACACCCCCATCCACAGCCCAAGCGTGCCCCCGATGTCCGCGAAGAGGTCCTCCAGCCCGTAAGCCGGCATCTGCTTGTACTTCACCACACTCAGGTCCTCCAGGTAGACGTTGAGGCGGAGGAGGTTCTGCCGGATCTCCTTGGAGGCTTCCCGGAGCCGGTCCATCTGCTGCCGGTTGTAGTCAAGTGTCCGGTAAGGAGGGTTCTCGTTGAAGCCTGGACCCCCTCCACCTTGCGACCCACCTTCTCCGCCTTTTGAGGTTTGACCGGAAGTTCCCCTGTGGCGGACGTCGTGGCGATCAGGAGAGTGGGTGTCGTTGGCCATCGCCTCCAAGGTTTCGTTCCTGAACGTTTCATTGAAGAGGAGATCCGCGTAGAGGGAAAGAGCATCAAAGTCTCCCCCGTAACTGTCCTCAACGGCACTTACTGTTGTAGATTCATCCGCACTGCTTGCTTCTCTTAAATTCTGGCTGTACGTAGTTCTTTCGTCACTTCCTGATTCCCCTTCCCCTCCTCCACCCCCACCCTCACCCCCACCGTCACTTGGTCTCCCTGCTCCGACATCGTCTGCTTGTAATGAATGTTGTTGTTGTTGTTGTTGTTGTTGTTGTTGTTCTTGTTGTTGCTGCTGCTGCTGCTGCATCTGATTTCTCAGCATCTCTCCCTCCTTGATGTTCTGGTCGTGAAGCTGGTAGGCCCTGTTGAGAGGCGACTCCGCAATGGTGTCTCCGTACAGCTGGGTCAGCGCGTCAAACTGGTACAACTCCAGCGGCCAGTAAGACATGGATGTGGACATGTGGTAGGACAACTCGACGCAGGGATGAGTACAGCCGCAGTCTGTCTCGTATCTGAAACACAATCACCATCATCATCATCATCATCATGTTCTCGTATGAAACACATTCATCATCGTCATCGACGTCGTCGTCATCGTCATCACTGTCGTCGTCATCATCTCTTATATGAAACACATTCAGAGGCTCACATTTTACAGATCAGGCGGTCGGCGTGACAGGCAGAAAGTCACGTCTTCGGCTCGACGTCCTGAAGACCGCTGACGAAGTAAATATAAAATTCTGAAATTGTATATCCTGACCTGTTCCTTTTGATACGCCATTCTGTCACCTCCCTGGGGTGTCCTTCTCTTTTGTTTATGAAGACGTTTCTCGTCTCTTCTTGAAAGAAATACGCCACTATGTTACTGCCTCAAAATGTGAGGGGGTGGGGTGGGGAGTTTAACGTCTATTTCCACCACATACGGGTGTTATCAAAGACGGGGCAACGATGAAAAAGCCAGCACAAATATTTGACCCCAGCCGGGATTCGAACTCATGAACCGAGCAGTGGAAGTCCAAAGCTCTACCATTCGGCCACCCCGGCTTCCCCTCAAAATCAGCTACCTTTGAAAATTGGGGTATTTTCTTTGTATATATGTTTTATTTTTTCAGTCGGCTCGCTGCGCGGTTTATTTCGATGAGCGAGCTGCATGCTCTCACTCCGTTCAGCGTTCCAGAATTTCCTTCAACCCCCCCCCCCCCCCCCCCCCCCCCCTCCCCCCACTGACACACACACTACCCGCCCCCTCCCAACTCATTAACCTCCACCCCAGCCCACTCCAAATTCTAAACGTTTTGCAAAATCTCTATCGGGCTACACACTCATTCCGTTCAGCGTTAGACATTTCAACCTCCCCCCCCCTCCCCCCAAACCACCACCACCACCACCAAGCACCCCCACCTCCCTACTCCAAACTCTACATGTTTTGCAAAATCTCCAAACAGTTGTTCAACTGACCCTCGGTCGTTCTTCAGCCGTTCCATGGTGACCTCCTCACAGGCCAGCGTCGGCAGATACTGCGAGCGGTTCAGCATGTGCTTGTCACGTAACATTTCCCGCCAGTTGACTACCTGGCCACAATACGGCACGTGCATGGCGTGGGGCAGCTCGGGAAGGGCCGAGGACCGGCAGCCGCACGTGCGCACGATCAGCTCCTGCTTGCACACCGCGATGCACGTGGAAAACGTACTGGTGAAGCTGCCAGCAAAAAGAGGTCAAGGTCAGTTAGGAGAAAGGGTTGAGTGTTCGGGGAGAACTGTCTACCACTCAGCAATTCTAAATTTTCTGTGGCTTCACATAAACGACATCAAGAAGGGCAAAGAATTATGGGTGGGTGTGCTTCCATCTGGTTTTAATTTAAATCATTTTTGAACTCAACTAGGTGTTTTTTTCCGATTTCATGTTTGAAGCGGCGGACATCCTTCAAAAAAAAATTAATAGCGTTATCCGATTGGCTTGAAACTGGATCCCAAATGGCGCAGCGCCTTTTGGAAGCGAGGCTAGTCAAATTCAAAAATAGCGTTCTCCGATTGGCTTGAAACTGGATTCCAAATGGCGCAGCGCCTTTTCAAAGCGAGGCTAGTCAAATTCAAAACTTAATAGCGTTCTCCGATTGGCTTGAAACTGGACTGATACAAAATGGCGCCGCGCTTTTCGAAAGCGAGGCTAGGCGAAGTCCAAAATCAGACATCAGGCTATCCAAGACAGACACCGAACATCCACATTTACCTGGGCAGCCCTCTGAGAACGTTGTCGGAGCAGTTTCCATAGGGGTTGGGGCAGACGTGAGTGCAGAAAGGGCTTGATGGACACGGAGGTAGAGAAGCCGGGCGCCACGTCCTGTCCGTGATCCACCGGGATCGGAAGTGTGTTGGGCGCATGCACCATGACCCTTGCCCCTGCGCTGTGCAGGATGTTGGTGTCCAGGGCGTACAGGGCGTATGATCCTAGAGGAGGTTCGTTGTTGTCCAGGAACATCACGATGCTGACGACAGAGAGACAGCATCATCGTCATCGTCTCCATTGTTGCAGTCGTTGTCATCGTCGTCATCATCACCAACAGCTTCACTACCGTCGTCGAAAGCAACCTTGTCATCATTATTACTGTCATCAACCGTCATCAGTATTGTCGTCGTCGTCATCGTCGTCCGTCGTCACCATTATCATTATCATCTTCAGCATAAAACGATAATAACAATAATAATGAGGATTTCTTAGCGCCTGATCTCAGAGGAAAATAGATAAAATGAAGTAAATGGGCAAGAAAAATAACCAGGACGAATAATCACTCGCTTAAGCAAATAAGTAAGTAATAAATAGTAAATAAATGACCAGTCCTAGTCACGAGAAAGCACACACACACACACACACACACACACACACACACACACACACACACACACACACACACACACACACACACACACACACACACACAGTCACACACACACACACACACACACAGTCACACACACACACACACACACACACACACACACACACACACACACACACACACACACACAGTCACACACACACACACACACACACACACACACACACACACAGTCACACACACACACACACACACACACACACACACACACACACACACACACACACACACACAGTCACACACACACACACACACACACCGTGACACACACACACACACACACACACAGTCACACACACACACACCACACACACACACACACACAACACACCACACACACACACACATACACACACACATACACACACACACACATACACACACACACACACATACACACACACACACACACACACACACACACACACACACACATACACACACACACACAAAAACACACACACACACATACACATACACACACACACACATACACACACACATACACCCACACCCACACACACACACACACACACACACACACACACACACACACACACATACACACACACACACACACATACACACACACATACACACACACACACACACACACACACACACATACACACACACACACACACACACACACACATACACACACACACACACACACACACACACACACACACATACACACACACACACACACACCACACACACACACACACACACACACACATACATACATACATACATACATGCAAACACACACAAAACATGCACGCACGCCTGTGTGGGCACGGGGAACCGGGATAGCTGAATGGTAGAGCGCTGGACTTTCAATGCTCGGGTCGTGAGTTCCGGCGAATCCCGGCGTGGCCAAATATTTGTTCTGGCCTTTTTCTCGTGGCCCCGTCTTTGATATCACCTTTACGTGGTGGAAAAGGACGTTAAAACTCACAAACACCCACCCACCCATGTGGACACACACGCGCGCGCGCGCGCGCGCACACACACACACACACACACACACACACACACACACACACACACACACACACACACACTTCAGCCTAAACAAAAAGCCAGTATGCAGGTCTTGGATCAGGATGATTTAGTTTTCTGCACATTTAACAATCATGAGACATAACGGCAGCGGGCACACATACAGACAGGTCCAAAATGCGAATAAAATTTTATTTCCACTGCTATGCCGATATCGCACCCTTGGTGGGCGAAAGATGATAAATCTCCACAGCACAAACCACGTGTCTTGGGAGAGCATGATTTAGGTTTAGTACAATTTTATTACAATTTTGTTCCAGAATTCGAGCTACTTGTTCTTTTTATCCTGCAAGTTCCTTTCCAAGCAGACACTTAATTTCGATCGTGATACCCATGAGTAAGGTAATTTTATGTAAAGTAGTTTCTTTTATGTTCCAAAAAGACAGTAATAAGACACAATGTGGTGTGAATTGTGTCTGGTTTTGCTATTTTTCCCCCCTGAGCTTTTAAGATGTTTTACAGCCTGTCGTGAAAACTCGTGTACCGGGTCACTTGAATACGGGGTGGGGTGAGTGTTTGGGAGTTTAACGTCCTTTTCCACCACATAAGGGTGATATCAAAGACGGGGTAACGAGAAAAAAAGGCCAGCACAAATATTTGGCCCCAGCCGGCGGGATTCGAACTCACGACCCGAGCATTGAGAGTCCAACGCTCTACCATTCGGCCACCCCGGCTCCCCACTTGAATACGGGACGAAAATAAGTCAGCCAAAACCGAAAACACATGTAGGTACTGAGACAACATAATTCCACTACGAGCCGACTCAATCGCGAAACAGAAGTACCGCTACAGAAGTGACACAAGTAGGTCAGAAAGCAACAGGCGGAACAGGCGGAGGCTCCTCTGAAAATCAAGTGCCGTCAATTCTAAAAGGATGAAATTGTGTGGCCCAAAGAGGAAAGGTGACGTTGTGGTTCCTCAAGTAAGTGGATCTGCTAGTTTCTATGTGTAGAGAACGAGACTGATTCACTCTACAAACAGTCAACAGGACCTGTTAACTTATCCACCACAGAAGACTTCGCTCAAAGGTTCATGCATCGCCCACATACACTTTTGCTCATCAAAATTGAACTCTTCATCCATTTTTGCTACGAACCAGGCTTGAACCCGGGTCCAGGGCCAACTCGTATTTCAGATCTCAACATGACGCTTTCGTCAAGGCATGACGGCGGGCATGACGTAAGTTTTCCTACGTCATTGTCAGGGTTAGACTTGCAGAGAATATAGTGTATGTTACGTGGTGAATGTTCGAAAAGAAGCCCGTCGTCTTACCGAGGGATACGGTGACAATCAGGCGAACACTCTCCACGTAGCGAGTTCTTATATTGACTGCGGAAGAAGTCTCATTCACTCACAAAAAGACTCGTGAGCGTGTAGAAAAGTTATAGCTGTCTGGAGTTTATTACAGCACGTCTCTGGTGTCACACTTCGCTCTCAAGCTTCGCACATATGAGCTTCTCTCGTGCACACACCACGTAACAGTGTAAACGCTAATTACCCGAGTCCAACCCGAGTCGAGTTAAATTCGGGTTGAACGTAGGTTGTAGTGTAAACAGCCTCAGTACTGTTATAGGTGAGCCCGATCATGATAGCCGCCATACTGACCTCAGACCGTACTCAGGACCAGTAGAATGTACGATCAGCCTGTTGGCGGGGTCTGTCGGCTGAGTGTTGAACGTGAAACAACTGTAGTAGTTGCCATCGAAAGACGTGGTGAAGTTGGCCGTGGAGCAGGGCTGCTTGTTGAAACTACAGTGCAGCAAGGACTCGTTCAGCCCGTGTCGCACGTACAACGCGTCGCGACCCACATTCTCGTGAAATGCCCGGATGGAGCGAAGGTGAGGGTCCTGAGGTCCGAAGTGGAAGGCGTCGAGAAAGTCCAACCAGCTGAGGACGTCAGAACTTCCGGCGGGCGCCGAGAGTAGCTCTCTCAATTTCCGCCAGGAGATGGGCTCTATGTTGCACACGGTGACTGAGGGGGAACTCCACCGGGTGACCGTCCTGTATCTCAGACACCTCCACCACCTGCAAGACGAACAGAACAAAGTCGCACGCTCGTATTTCAAGGTCACTGAGATTCACAGAAGCGTATAGTTTGGAGAAGTTTCGCTTGTGGGTAGGCTTGTAGGCATACGGACACAAACTGCGCGTGAGGTCACGTGCAGTGTTTCTTTGAAGGCCCCTGTTTTGCGAATGTGTTAGATTGTAGTGGTTTTTGTTGTCAAGAAAAAGCGTGATTTCCATGATTTTGTTTTTAATTTGTGAGGGCAAGGTGCATGCCAGGGGGCAGCAAGAGGAGGCAAGCTGCCAGTGAAGCTGGGACTTTTTGTGCACAAGAGAGGCAAAGTTGACATGAGTGGATTTCAGTGAAGTGGTTTTCTGACCTAAACAGAAAGTAGACTAGTATTACTCCAGTGAGACCTGAGCGGAAAGGAAACATTCCAATTTTTTGCTCATGCAACGTGCGTCTCAGACTGCTCGCCACTTCTGATCTTCCTAGGCGCAGGCCATCCAAAATGCTTGCCCGGCCGGCTGACTAGCAAACACATATAGGGACAGTAGTGCTTATAATAAATTTATTTTACCTGTTGTCCTTTAAGTATGTTTTCAGCCTTTTGAAGTTCTGACCATTTCCGAACATGTTGACAATCCTTTTTTCTTCTAATCAGAGCAGTACAAACCAGACCCACCTGAAACTGCAGGTACTTGTGAGTCAGACTGGACAGCTGGGAGATGGCCGCCCCAACACCAAACAATACCATCAGGCTCCACAGGACCTTCCGGCGACTGTCACGTGACCTGACGATGCGGGCCACGCCATGCGCGTTGCTCTCTGACCCCAGCTCTCCGATCAGAGCGATGGCCGTCTGACGTAACGGTCTGTGGTAAACTGTACTGGACGTGCCCGACATCTGGACAAACATACAGAAACATTCGACTGGGTTAAAGGTCAGCAATCTCCCTCAAAAAGCCGCAAACAGTTTTGTTGTTGTTGTTGTTGTTGTTTTTAAACTGCGACTCCTGCAGCTGTGCATAAGGCGGGCACCTCTGTCACAGTTGCAGAGTTTTCAGCGCTTCGGAGACCCTTATAAAACCAGAGCGTGAGTTTGCGGTGACTTCATAGCGCTTTTGGTCAGTGAACGAGACACATCGCTACCGTGTCAGTCTGGCGGGTGTTGTGTGCCTCAAATCTTTCTCATCGGAAATCACGGATTCTTCGTAATCGCTCATGTCACGTGATTATCCTCCGTGTTGTTGTTTTTGTAGTTGCTGTTCATTTTGATTGTTTGTTTGTTTGTCCTGTTGAGTGTTGCGCTTTGATTATACTCGTGTTGCGGCTGCAGTGAGAGTCGTAAAGGAAACGTAAATCTTGTTTGTGTTTTGCACAAAAGGCCAAAACCGAAAATGAGTAAAATGATAAATAAAAAAGTGGGATACTCGTGCGGCGCGAAAAGCGTGAGACCCCCAAAACAACTAACAAGCCCACACCGTTAGGGGTTTGGAGTTAACAGTTCAGCTGGCCTACGCTACTTACAAAATGAGTCACGTACGTATCACGGGTGTGGCGGCCTGCATTCTGGCCTTGTTCAGAAGCATGTCTGCAGCTAGAAGACTTACGAGGTGCTGAACAACGTCTACTGCTTTGCTGACTGACCGATGTCTTTTCCCTCTATTAACCGCCAGTCGGCCGAGAGATCTTCTAGTAAACAACCCGGAAGGACTTCAAGAGTCGCCAATTTTCGTTTAACCAGCTAAGAGATATACGACAAGTGGGCCCGTATGTAAAACTCGAGGTTAATTTAAGCCACGGCTACGGGTCTAACCCAGACTAGGACAAAAGAAATCCCAAAACAAAATTAAATTTTAAAAAAAGGAAGCGAAGAAAGAAAGACAAAAATCCTGCTATAACGGCGTAGGCACCTAGCTGGAATGGACCCGCTTCCTGATTTAAAACAAAAAACAACAGAAAATTTAACCCAAGAGCTAGTTTAGTTCGAGGTTAGACATTAACCCGGGGGCTAAACTCCTTAACCCCGACTTTTACATGCGGGCCCTGGTCAGAGACGACGGTTTCGTTCACGAAATTGTGCGGCCTAGGGACGGAGGTGTCAAGTCTTAATACGCTTGTCTGACATAAACAAAGTTGTGATAAAGACAAACAAACGAACAAAAACCCACGCTTTTCACCGAACACTTTTAACCCTTGCATAAAAAACAGTCACTTGTGTCAAGATATAATATAAGAGACCACCGCGAAGGCGAAGACGAGCATCAGCGAAATATTGCCCTGAAGGCTTACTGACTTAAGGGGTTTGTCTCTTTATAGATAGTCACGGCTGTGTGCGTACCCGGCGGTAAAACATGTTCAGAGAAAGTCAAATTTCTCTAAGAGGTTTAGCGATCTTTAGAACACCTGATACCCTTCGGAAGAGACCTCAGACACACCTACAGTTTGTCTTCTTTTTTTTAAACTCTGCACACAAATTTTAAATGGGGCGAAAATTCTGTACTACATTTTGCGGATTTCTCAGACATGCCCCTGGAGCTATTCAATTCAATTCAATTCAATTCAATTCAATATAACTTTATTGTCTGTCGATGGCAGAAAATTTTCTTCTGGCTCACACACACACACACACACACACACACACACACACACACACACACACACACACACATTAATTTATCTAGACATATAAATCCATACATATTAAACACAGATCCTAAAGTAATGTGTGAT
>JACVVK020000266.1:402500-412500 GCA_018292915.2 Batillaria attramentaria
CATTAAGAGCTCTACTGATTATTAAGACTGGTACACTATTTCCGTCGCACAGGCGCACTCACGTCATACAGATCTTTTTTTCGGGGGGGGGGGGAGGGGAGGAACCCGGGGGAGGGGGGAGGAGGGGAGGGATGACGCGTGGGGGGGGGGGAGGGGGGAGCGGAGAGGGACACTTTGGTGGTTATTCATCCTTTGGAAGTCTGGTTTGTGATTCTAGGATTCATGAAATGCCGAACCACCTACCCTACTTTTCTTGAAAAATGGTGCAGTAAGACGTTCTCCTTTTCTCTTTCTTTCTTTTTTTTTGTTTTTGGCCTCAGACAAAACTAAGAACATGACACCCACACACGCCTTTGCAGCCACCCATACCCTAAAAAAAGAAGACAGAAGTAAATGTATTTACGACATACAATGTGGTGTTTCGACTGAGTTTGGAAATCATCAAAGAATTTGTTTGTACGCGGGAAACAAGTTCAACTCGTTTCACGCAGGGTCCTTACGGTCCGCGCGGCTTTTAGCCAGTGGTGCAAGAGACACATGATGAAAGTTATCGGAGGATTTATTTCGTGTTTACGGAATCACTCTTGCACTGTAGGCAGGGGGGTAGAGTGAGTTCTTTTGCCCGGTAAATCACGAACGAGGGGCCGCCTCAAAAGTTACGGAGTGAAGGAAGGCGATGATCCGGTGTAAGTGTCTGCTAATGTGCGAAAAAGGACGCCACATCTGCCGAACGGCCAACAGGTAGTGAACGTACAAAACGTCAGTAGGTACAAGTCTCAGATGTTTGTACACATCACGAGGCACCACACTGTACAAGTTTTAGCCCGTGCGAATCGAAAAAGAAGTGAGTCGATGCGTACCCGGTTTCCTCGCGGCTGCGTTTAAAAAACAAATTGTTGGTTGGTTGGTTTGCGTTTCTGTTTTGTTTTTTGTTGTTGTTTTGTTGTTGTTTTTGTAGGGTTTTCTTGGGGGGGGGGGAGGGGGGAAGCACGTCACCACGGTGCACTTACCTGTTTCAGAAACCCCCGCTGAACAACCCTAAAGCAAGGAAAACCCGTATCACAGCTTGATCTGGGATCGAACCCACGCTTCACCGTTGCAGGGTTGACGGCCGTTCAGTAACGACCTGCTATACCTTATTAGCCACCGCTCACCCTTTACTGACGCCACTACCGCGCGCAAACAACGTTATTAACCATGCAAAAGTGCAGTAACAGTTTGCTGACGGAGCATAAGAGGGCTTGACTCCGTTATTTTCACGTGCTACGTTTTTAGATAACTGTGCGCATGTGCTGACGTGTGTTGCGCATTTGTGCGTTCACTGTCTGTTGAATACTGACTGAGAAGGTTGCTAAAGCGAAACCTTTCGCTCGACAGCTTCTTAACATGGTTTACAGAACATCACCGACAGTCGTAAAGCATAGTTTTTTGTTGTTTGTTTGTTGTTATTGTGTTGTTGTTTAGTGTGTGTTGTGTTGTGTGTGGTGTTGTTTTTCGGTGTGGGGGCCATCTGGCATTCCTGCGATCCTGTCCAAACAGAGCTGCCTTTCAGGCTTTCTCCTCTATCTTCATCTTTTCTTAGTTTCTTGCGCGTACACACACACACACACACACACACACACACACACACACACACACCGGTATCTCTATCCTGTTTTCTGTCTTCGAACGTAGGCAGGCAGAGGTAGACAGACAGACAGACGGAGAAAGAGAGAAACAGAACACGCCAACGTAATCTCAGCCTTGTCTAAAAAGCATCCAGCCACTTCGCGCGAGTGGAAAATCATCCCCTTTGGTGATGAAACGTTGAATTTTATCTGAAGTGTTGACAAAGAAAACTGTGTTTGCTTGGGGGTTATTTGCTGAGAAAACAATCGCTCTACAGGTGTCTGGGTTTCGGGAGAAACGCTTTCAGATGAATGTTTCTCTGAACCTTCGTGCACTAGTTAGGAATTCCCAAAGCCTAAGCACAGATGTTCACCGCGATACCTGTTGGAAACCAAACAACTCCTTATTATTAATTTCTGTTTTGCTCCCTAACACAAGGCGTGAGCGGTGGTCTAGTAGGTAGCGCGTCGGGCTTAGCCGCTGCGCTACTGAACGACCGTCACCAATGTCATGGCGATGAAGCGTAGGTTCGAGCCCAAGTCGAGCTTGTGATATGTGATACCGGTTTTTCCTTTTCATCGGGGGTTTCTCTCGGGGTTATGCGGCTTTCCTCCCCCAGCAAAATATAGGATAGGTATTGGGTGGCGCTGCACCGCGGCGACGCGCTTCTCCCGGGGGAAGCAGCCCGAATTTCCCGAAAGGGATCATAAAGTAATAAAATAAAATTCAGTACATGAATAAAATCAAGTTTCTGGAATCGTTGCCACATGCGTGCTGTTGCGGTCGACTTCCACCATAACCACGAGCCCCAGTGGCGCAGTGGATTCATGCCGTGGAACCCGTACGTGGTGGAAAAGGACGTTAAACCCCCCAAACACCCACCCCGCCCACCCTGCCGTGGAATATAATTCCAGCCTTCTGTTTTACGAGTGCCAGCTACTGTGCGTGGATGTCATATAGACAATAAGTCCATTGAGACATACTGGTGACCGTAGTAGTCATAGTGCATATTATGCGCGCGCGAAAATTGTGTACTGGGGTCTGGTGGCAACACCAGGTGACTTGTGCTAGCGGTTATGGGCACCATATACCCTTGGAGTTGTCTCGCTTTGTTGAAATAATTTATGCGCAGCATCGCATCATAATAATGATAATGATAATAACAATAATAATAAGATACATGCGCAGTATGGCGGAATAAGTTCGTTTTGGACCGACAAACTGTAAAATCTATTTGTCATGGAACTTTGCGTTGCTATGGCCACGGTTTGATCATCTTTATCACAGACGCTACAAGCTGTCAGCTGATAAGATTCAGGGGTTAAAACTCGATTTTTACGCCCCCCCCCCCCCCCCATGACATATCAGAAAGTATCATCTGACGCACAGAATTGTAATCTTGCGAGAAAATAGGCTCATCAGTGATGCTTTGGGTATTATAAAAATCAGAAATGATTTTTTTTCGCTTGAAAAAATCAGAAGTAGTATCAGAAAGTATTTTTTGACACCAGAATAATTATAATTACGTGAAGCACAAAATTGAAATGAATTGAGACACCACTTTTTGACCTAAAACGTTCAAAAGTTTTCTGGAACCATTTTAAAACACACACAAAAAAACACATTTGCTTTTCACCCCCTCCCCCCCCCCAAAAAAAAAACCCAAAAAAACAACAACAAAAAACTAATATGCGTGAAGAAAAACAACTCCCGATAAAAAAAATATATTATCTGACATTTGAAAATTCCGTTCCCTTCCTCAGGAGCCAAAGATTCAGGTTTCATTTTTACTTTCTCTGTCTGGAGAGATATCATCTCACATAAAAACTGTAAGTTCGAGTTAAGATAGCCCGTCCATTAACGTCAGAATCGTTTTAGCAATTTCCCTAAAATTTCAGCTAGTCTACCTTCTATTCGAGACGTCGATTGGTTGATTGTCTGGTTGGCTGGTTGCTTTGTTGTTTGTTTTGGGAGAATGTTATTGGGTTAATGAGGTGCGTGCGTGCGTGCGTGCGTGCGTGCGTGCGTGCGTGCGTGCGTGCGTGCGTGCGTGCGTGCGTGCGTGCGTGTGTGTGTGTGTGTGTGTGTGTGTGTGTGTGTGTGTGTGTGTGTGTGTGTGTGTGTGTGTGTGTGTGTGTGTGAAATAAAATGAAATGAAATGAAACTTGAAATGAAATGAAACTTTATTTGTCAACGGTAAAACACATTGGTCCAGTGGTCCAGTTTTCATTCTTGCCGTTGCTATTGCCACACACACACACACACACACACACACACACACACACACACACACACACACACACACACACACACACACACACACACTCTCTCTCTCTCTCTCTCTCTCTCTCTCTCTCTCTCTACTACTACTACTACTACTACTACTACTACTACTACTACTACTACTACTACTACTGACGTCCGCTCACACTGCAGACACGACATGTGTGAGATAGCGAGAGAGAGAGAGGAGAGAGAGAGAGAGAGAGAGCGGACACATCGAAACTGAAACTGCCAAAAGAACAAGATAAAAACTCAAAGTGCATGAACTTGTAAGGTTTCAACACTGTGATGCCTTCACACACACGTCTCTCTTCGCGTTTCGCTTTTTTAGTCCGTTTCAGGCACTAAGTGACTGCTTTTCCCTCCAAGATATCCTGTAAATGATACATTCAGATTGTTTAGTTAACCACCTGAAGCTGTCAAAGACGGGTCATCGACCGAATATTAAAAAAAAAAAAAAAAAACTCCCTCTTGCCGAGGGCAAGGGTTTCTAAAGTCCCCGCCCAGACAGCTCCCAGCAAAAATAAATAAATAAATAAAAAACCCAACCAGCGAGGATGAGAAAACAATCACCAACTGAAATGCTGCATGGTGCCTGACTAGTGGAGGGTTCAGTTACTGGTAACTGACGGGTGGATCCTGAAGTCTATGATTCTCTGTTCAATCGCGGTTGGGTGGCTTGCTGGGTAGAACCGATGTATGCGTATCGCATTGCTGTCTGGAGCCTGGTTTTTGACTCGTTGTAGTGATGTATGGCACGGAACAATTACAGGCAGTGCCACGGAGAGGAGGGGGGGGGGGGGAGGGGGAGTGTTTGATTGTTTAACGTCCTTTTCCACCACATATGGGTGAGATCAAAGACGGGGCAACGAGAAAAAGGCCAACACAAATATTCGGCCCCAGCCGGGATACGAACTCACGACCCGAGCACTGAGAGTCCAACGCTCTACCATTCGGCCACCCCGCCTACCCGAGCAGTACCACGGGGAATAATAATAATAATAAGTATTATATAGAGCTTTACCCAATTTCTCTGCTCAATGCGCCTCGAACCGAACCCAACACGCACGCTCACGTGAATCGCACGCATTCTCTCCCACGTAGGATATCAACACGATACAATCACACGAGCGAAGGAACAGCTCAGCTATTTACGAATTTAGAACCGCGTTTACTTTTAGACAAGATGGCGGAACTCGCTGCTGCTTCAATCAGTTCAAAGGTTTATTACGATGATTGCTGTCACGTGAATCCACGTGTCTGAAACATACCATGCACAAATCTTTACATCGTACTAGCGTGTTTATAAGATGGAAATCCGGCATTGACGAACAATTAATTTTGTGTGAGGGCTCTCTCTTCCCCTAATGATGCCCCGGCACTGAGGCGACCCGAGTAACGGCAGTAGTCCACCTTGGCCAGGGGTCGCCTTTGCCGAGCCATCATGGCGAGCAAACTTTCTTTGTAGAATTTTCCAGCTCAGCTTTAACGCCAATGGGTGACCACAGCATATAGCACAGCGGATCTAGGATCCTTGCTACTGCGGCAGCACTCTCTCCTGTATTTCTGCTATGCATCCCCGATTAACCATAAAAAATAAAGCAAAAAACTACCACGGCATGTTTCGCTCTACGAGACTTCTGGTTGAACCATTCGTTAGGCCTATCTCGGTTAATAGTCAGCACAAGTTGCGTGCTGTGCTGTCCGACTGACGTTGGACAGGTGGCAGGGTAATTTAGAGGTTGGACAGGTGGCAGGGTAATTTAGAGCCGCAAACGATAATATGCAATGACAAGTGGTATAGGAGAGGAGTCGTACTAGATCTAAATCACATAACCCGACCGTTGACCTAGTTGTGCATAGAACACAAACATACATGCACGTACGTATGCAGGCCCGCATGCACGCGCGCATACACGCATGCACGCAAGATGCCTCCCCACTGACACACCCAGTTAACCGCCTGGAGGGATTTCTTTCATGAACTTCCTCGGCACTTCCTGAGTTGTCAGTTTTGCATAGACATTATAAACTCGAACTCAGTGTCAGAGATCGTTCTTGCATGTCTGTTGCTTAGCCCCTGCTAGATTTTCAAACCCATCCCGTGTGTCCCCACCTCCACAACCGCCTCTTCCCCCCCCCCCCCTCCTCGCCCACCCCCAATTTGCAAACCTCACTTCGCCTCTGCGCCCACCTCCTCCGTCCCCTCTCACCGCCCCCTACCCCCCCCCCCCCACACACACATCAACAGGACTTTATTGTGTTATATGTAAACAATACCGTGCAAAAGAGAGCGCTTTGATATGGGCATAATCTGGTTGCCATGGCGCCTCGGCACTGACGCGACGTCCGTTTGCCATGAAGGTTTACATAGCCAAGTAACAGCGAGCACACACACACACACACACACACACACACACACACACACACACACACACACACACACACACACACACACATGGATTGGATGCCTCTTCGATTCGATGGGACATGCATCAGTTTCTGATGACGGTAACGCAGTTCTACACTATCTTACACCTCATCATCACATATGCTAGGACCCGCCTCAGCTTGTAACGCGCAATCGTATCCTGCTTTGTATTAGAAAAAAAATCTAGCCAGTGTCTGCTTCACATTCTGCTTACCATCATCACGACACTCATCACAGAGGAACTCGCAGCTGACAACTCGCAGGCGTGAAGACAGACACGGTCACTGGGATCGCTGCGTCAACCAAAAATGAAAACTGCCGCCCGGCCTCAGTGTGGCGCTGTTAACGCGCGCTGCCTGCTGGGAGAGATAAAGCAGACTTTCTTCGCACTCCCTCACATTTTTCTCAGCCTTGTTGAAATGTTTTGATGTATCAGCCGTCTTGCTGTGTCAGTGCCTGCAGCTTCAGTGGCGCAGTCAGTTTTCACTTTGTCAATTTCCCCCTATTCCTAGCTTAACTTAAAGGCGCATCTTCCGCCATTTTGGGGCTCTCAGCTTGTCCGGTGATGTTTCGGTGGTGTCCTACATCGTACTGCGCAGACAGAAGACGAAACGCACAGCGTATGCTACAGTTTTATCACGCGACTGACTATAGGAGACCTACGGGCCTTTGAAATTCTCCTCACTCGCACGGCCACCAAACGTTATGGAACCGCATTTAGAGCTCTGCATACTGTAGACCACTTCGAGCATTAAGGTGCACTCACAAGAACAACTGTTCCAAAATTAAAGGCTGTTATTTGAAGTTTTGTCCCGGGGAGCCGGGAAAGTCAAGCGGTAGAGCGTTGGATTTTCAATGCTCGGGTCGTGAGTTCGAATCCCGGCTGCGGACAAAAAATTGTGCTGCCCTTTTTTTCGTTTCCGTCCCAGTCTTTGACATCCCCCATGTGGTGGAAAAGGACGCAAAACCCCCAAACACTCACCCAACCTCTGTGAAGCCTAGAAATGTTGGGATGTTTGTCTTTAACTGTATTATGCCCACCCGCACACAAGAAGCCTCACCCAAGATAAAATGATTATGCAGCTGGCAACATAACTACGGCTTTGGCTGATCATCACTTTGGCACCGCCGCTCGATCTCTCTCGCATCTTATTACTTTATTTCTGTAAATTCAGCTAGCTCTGTTATCTGCAATACTGGGCCCATATGCAGGCCTTTTTTTTTCTCTCTCTCTCGAGAGATCTGCCTTGTTACCATGAAACAAGCATTCGACAGTTAGATACAGATAGCCAGCCAACCAGACGGAAAGAGAGACAAACACTCTCTCTCTCTCTCTCTCTCTCTCACACACACACACACACACACACACACACACACACACACACACACACACACACACACACACACACACACACACACACACACACACACGCACGCACGCACGCACGCAAGCACGCAGGCTAGCACGCACGCACACACACACACACACACATATACATACAGAGAGACAGACAGACTGACTGAGAGAGAGAGAGAGAGAGAGCAAACAAACAACACACACACACACACACACACACACACACACACACACACACACACACACACACACACACACACACACGAACAAATCCACACACATAATTATCAGCACCCCAGAAAACCAACGCAATAATCGTAGATACAAACGCATTGCTTATCGATCCTCCAGAATATAACATTATGCTGCCGCTCATTTTCAAATAACGAACAAGCGAATGAACAAAAACCCCCTACAAGTGACCGCAATATCCTGCCGGTAACCATCACATAAAGAACGATTTAGCAATACTTCCCGCACCCAAAGACCTCCCAAACAAATGGCCGGGCTAGGCGGTGAAAAATGGGGTCCTACCAGTCACCGGAAGCAACGGAAACACCGCCAAGTACAGTACGGATGCAAGGGTGGGTGGGGGTTTGGGGGTTTAACGTCCTTTTCCACCACATAGGGTGATATCAAAGACGGGGCAACGATGAAAAAGCCAGCACAAATATTTGGCCCCAGCCGGGATCGAACTCACGACCCGAGCATTAGAAGTCCAACGCTCTACCATTCGACCACCCCGGCTCCCCCAGTACGGATGCAAAAACCACAAGCAAATGTAAATGCTGGTGAAGAGAGATAAAATGAGTTTGGCTTGATTACAAATACATTATGTATCTAATCCATCTCCCAAATTAACGGGGAGTTGGGACAGCCGAATGGTACAGCGTTAGGCTCTCAATGCTCAGGTCGTGAGTTCGAATCCCGGCTGCGGCCAAATATTTTTGCTGGCCTTTTTCTCGTTGCCCCGTCTTTGATATCACCCACACGTGGCGGAAAAGGACGTTAAACTCCTAAACACTACCACCCCCAAATTAATCCCTAACCCTACATCTCAGTCATTCTAACTTCTGACTCATTCAGCCTAGGTTTTAACCCTAAGCCGGCGTCAATCAAACTGGGTATACTAACCTTAAACCTCTTTCTTTAGGTTACTAACCCTAAAATAAACCTAAACCTAAGTCTGGTGCTGGTGTTTCCAGTAGTGTTATCCATGTTTCCGGCTTTTCCGGTAAATAGTAGGACCCGTGGAAAAAGGTTCTACCGTTCTGTGTGTACTATTTCCGGGACGCAACCATCCGTGTAATCTACTGAAGGAAGAAGGATAAACCGCCAAAAGCGCAAATTGAGGTACTTTCAGCAACGCTGTTTTCTCATTTTCTCTCTCCTTCGTCTTTTTATACCCTCGACCATAAATCCTCGCTACTACGCTGTAGTTACGCCTCGGCTGTCCAGTACCGTACAGTGCAGTGAGTGGGTTGTGTGCTAATCTGCAAAGTAGTACAAGTTCGAAATTTCACAAGAAATTTGTCTTTTGGGTGTGTGTGTGTGTGTGTGTGTGTGTGTGTGTGTGTGTGTGTGTGTGTGTGTGTGTGTGTGTGTGTGTGTGTGTGTGTGTGTGTGTGTGTTAAGGAGCCTTTATCAAAGTCCACCCCCACCCCACCCACCCCTCAAAAAAATAATAAAATGACAATAATAAAAAATAAATAAATAAATAAACAAACAAACAAATAAATAAATAAACTGCATTGATGGCGCCGCTGCCAACACCCTAACCCTGGCAGTGGTTTAGTGTTTGTTTGCTTGTTTGTTTGATTGTTTTAGGTTCTGATAATCGTTAGACTTGGACTGATTGTTGTGTGATGAACTACAGAAAGTTGTAGAGGCAAAGGGCGCCGCGTTTTAGTAAAATGGTGGGGTGTGGGCTTAATGCATGGAGAGAGGTTAAGCTTAAGTCCAAGACTGTCTTGACTAAACTGACTGAGACTGAAAGATGAGTACGAGATGCACAACCGAAGGATATGGCAAATCTGTAACTGTTTCACGGACAGCTTGAAAAGAGAGAGAGAGAGAGAGAGAGAGAGAGAGAGAGAGAGAATTTGAGTTCATGCATTCGGCCCCAAGGGACAAACACATAAACACAAGAAAAAGCGCTACTTCTAACACGCTAAACATTAGTTTCCGTTCTGATAATCGTTAGACGTTGACTGAGTTCTTGTGCGATAAATTGCAGACAATTGTCGAAGCAAAGAGTTCCGCATTTCAGGAAGACCCTGGGAAACGCGATTCCTGACCCACTTTATCGATCAACGTCAGAC